>JASAND010012289.1:0-11924 GCA_030248195.1 Trissonchulus latispiculum
CCAAGTAGTCAAACACGCTGCGTTTTACAACTGGGCTAGCCATTTGACTAAATGGCTAAAATGTTTAGCCATTTAACGAAATGGCTAATTTGACTACTAGGCTTCGACATATATATATATATATATAGGAAATCTAAGACCTCCGATCTCTAGATGGAGGAGGGGGGTGAAAACACTAAACAGGAGAGAAAGTCGTGCACTGAAAATTCAATATATCTGTCATTATCTCTGATATTATCTCAAAAACGGCTCGGACGATTTCGCTCAAATTTTCACAGCATGTACTCCTCGTGAAGGGGTTTCTACTGGTACAATATGAAACCTCTAGCTCAACTCCTCCGCCGGCACCAGGCAAAACTATGTTCCAACACTACGCAATACGCCTATTTTTCCCTATTCTAGGTAGTGCACTGACGCGCACTACCTGATTTTTAAATCCAAGGTTGTATATTAGTCAGGGCGGGGAAAACACCCGAAAAAACGCACCCACCCAGTAGGGATGGGCGCGGAAAAAAAGGACTGGAAAAAAGGTTTTTCCGTTTGTTTCCATTTTTTTCCGATGGGGTGGAAAAAATGGAAAAATATTCCTAACGTTATTTTGACGATTTTTACAATGAAATATCATGTTTTCTGAGCTTTTCCAGCAATTTCACACTATTTACAACCTTTTCCGTGGGTCATAGTAGGTGGGGGGTACGCTAAATCTTACGAAATTGTATATATTTGGGTTTTTTCGACGCATCGGAAAAAATGGAAAATATTCGGGATATGCTAATTTATGACCTCAGAACATTAAGAAACTATCAAAAACAGTGTTTAATGCGATAAGAATACCATATTCATGAATTTGAGCTAAATTTGGGATTTGACATTTTTCCCTTGGAATGTGAAAATGATTGCATAACTCAGGTACAGTTAATAATTCCATACCTAACAGTGCAGTGTTCAACCAAAACTGTTAAAATATCTGGAATTGTTCACTTTACGAAGCGCGTTACCTACGAAAACCACACACTAGGTCTAGTATAACCGCCAAGGTATACAAAAGTCGCATGTCCTTTGCTTTACACCGTCACCTGCTGAAAATATTTGATTCCTATGATCAATACTGGAACCTTTCTAAGCGCTTGTGTTATTCCATTACCACTGTGGGGTTACTAAATATCGTGAAAACTGCTTCTGTGCATGCAAAAACATGAAATAACGCAACTTTTAGCACATTGTGTAATTTTGGAGTGACCGGAAAAAAAGGAAAAAAATGGGGAAAAATGGAAAAAACCGGAAAAAAAGGTTTTTTCCGGCAATCTTTTTTTCCGGAAAAAACCAAAACTACCACCCAGAGAACTCAAGATAGCACAATGAAAGCGCGATCTTTTTACAGTAAAACCATGCCCATAAGGTTGGTATGGACCAAAGCGGTCTATTCTGATAGTGTTCCAAAGTTGATAACTCAAAACACCTCTAAAACCTAAGAAACTTTAAATATTGCTATGAATCGATAGAACTAGGAGCGATATATACCATGGTACAAACACAAGCTCTCTCAGCCTTAAGTCAGAAAAGTTAAAGCCTTAGTTCCGTATTGTTTCCCGCCCTAAAAATATGTGTATAGTTTGGCTTTATGACAGTTCATAAGGCAGCGAAAACTTAAAATTTGAAGTGTGAAATAAAAAATTTTCTCGACTGTAACTTTTGAATTGGCGGGTAACCGGATATCCAGATGTCCGTTAACCCAACATAGGCGGATATCCGGATATATATAAAAAATATCCGGTGCCCGCCCGCCACTAATATAAACATTGTATATATATATATATATATATACGTATACGTACAACAACATGTTTATTCTTGTACACAAACAAGGTTCAAACCTTGCGCTTATTTGATGAGAGACTAGTATCTCCGCCAGGATCCCCTTCTACTTCCATCTGCGCTTCATCATTATCCCGACTCATATTATCGCATGTATATATTATGCTGAGCCTATAATACCTTTGCCGTAAAATCTGCGAAATGATATTAAAATGAATAATTATATATTAAAAGGACTTCCTGAAATTCATGTACACAAGAAATGCTTCGATCAAATGACGTACGTATAAAAAAGCAAAAAGCGTGACACTTTGCGCACTTAAGTTTTTAGCGGACAACGGAGGACTAGATTTTAAAAATTGTAGCCACGATGGAGTGAAAAGCCAACCCCTTTTTGGGAAATGCCCACCCATAGGTGTATGCAACGGAGGTTTGGGGTGGAGGGCTCCCCCAACTTTTTATGGGGTCCTCTGGACTGGAGACTCTCCAAGTCTCCAACCCTCACCAAATGTTTCTATTTTCATGCCAGTTTCAGCCGTTTCTCATACGAAAACACATGCAACCAAGAAGTAATTTTAATATTAGACAGTGGTTTAAACTCGTGAACTTGATTGCCATGTTTCCAAGTCCAAAATACGGTTAATATTGAACCAGAAAGCCTCTAATAGTTAAACTATTTATAGTTAAAACGTAATATATTTTGGCTGCAATAATAAAAAGTTTAAGCCAAAAGTTTGTATATACTTTTTAGAAAATGTTTGCAAAATACAGCTTAAAAATAGCGAATCTGGCCTATTTTCGCACCTCCGGAGCGACTATATAGCCATGGGGTGAAAAAAACCCACCCCCTTTTTGGGGGGAAAAAACCCACCCGCCTCCTGGGTCATGGGTTGGAGATATGAGCTCCAAAACATAGCAGCAGGAAGCGCGACTCTTTTACCTATGTAGTGCAAAGATCACGTCATTTGGTTCACTCCTGCTCATTTTATGACATTTTGAAAATGACAACTACTTTTTGGTCCAACCATGCCAAAATTTTGCAAAAGTTTGGACCGATGTAACTTTTGCCTGGGTTGGGTTAGAAAAGTTTTGCAAATATCTGCAATGATGGCAACTCTTCCTCTTTGCACACAGCCAAAATTAGACCGATCCGCTGTACCGTTAGTCTGGCACATTGCCAAACGTGGCGGGGAAAAAACCCACTTTGGGGGGAAAAACCCCACCCAAATTTTTTTGAAAATTTTTTTAACAACTCAACACGGAAACAATTAGAGACTATAGCACGGTACTATCGAGCACGCTGCGTCATCCTATGGGGTCAGATTCGGACAATTTTGCTTATCTGGCTAGCTAGGGGCTAAAAACCTTAAAAGTGCCATTTCGCTGCTGGAGGACCCAATACAGGTACAATTGTAGATTTTAACAGCCAATTCTACGTAAAAAACCATTCTCTACACGATAGAATAATAAGTTTTATCAAATTACATCATTTTTAGCATTTTTCAAAAATTGCCCTATGTTCATAGGTGTGGCTGGCGAAAAAAGTGGGGGTGGGGGTTCAGAAAAAAGTAGGTAGGGGGTTTGGCGAAAAAAGGGGTCGGGGGGGTCGCGAAAAGTCGATTTGGGGGGAGGGGTAAGAAAAATTTTCTTGGGGGGGTCGGCGAAAAATTTCGAAAAAAGTCGGTTTTTCGTTAAAAAATGAAAAACTTTCTGAATTTACAGCAATTTATAACGATTTTTAGCTTAATTAAGCGAATTCTAGCAATTCTTCGCTAATGTTTGAAATTTTTTGGAAAAATTTCGAATTATTAGCTAAAAATTTTCAAAAATTTAGGTAGGGGTTTGAAGATTTTTAGGGGGGGAGGGGTCTGAAAAAATCGATTCGGGGGAGGGGTAGGCAAAAATTTTTAGGGGGGGTTGGCGACCCGTCCATTTGGGGGGGGGGGGGGGGGGCGGGGTCCAACCCCCCACCCCCCCCCCCCCCCCTAACACACCTATGCCTATGTTTATGTGTTAAACTTTATGAAACCTGGCCAGTTGATGCAGCATTTTCAACGGCACATGAGATCTCAAAAAAAGCTACTTAGATCGGGTTTTTTGGTTCATACTAACTAAAAAAGGGTTGAATTTTACACTGGAAGTGTCAGAATTGTGATAGAACAATTTTTAAGACCTGTGAGGGGTGGGTTTATTTTCCCCCATTTGGGTTTTTTCCCCCCATTGGGTTTTCCCCCCGCTACTTTTTGCATTATACCGCTCTAACGGTGCAACATTGAGAAGTGCAAATAGGCTTAAAAGAAAGTTCTAAGTACGCCAAGTACGATGGTATATAAAGTTCTCAGATAACCGTTATAATAAAAAAGTTCCAGCCAAAATCCGAAAATGTGGGGTTTTTCCCCCCATGGCTATATATATACACCCATTTGCCAGTTAGGCGAGGGGAGGCTGGGAAATGAAAACCCCTCCTTTCGAGTTAAGGTGGTGGTTCCTTTTGGTCAAATATTGTTGGTTGGCGGCATAATAAAGATGAAATTTGACGAAACTTTCCGAAATAAGTTCTTTTAGCGTTCTAACACTCTCCGCGCAAGCCCGATCCAAAAATTCGAGATTTCGGGTCAGGGCGGTTTTTTCCAATTTCTGAAAGTGTGGCAGCAGCTACACAGTTATGACTATATTCATTCGAAAGATCTCGTTAAGCTTCACATTTTTGTTTTTTAAAGCAACTTTCTAGCTTTTCACTACCGTGAGATATAGCCGATTTTCTTGTTTTGGCGTCGAAAACTTGTCATTTTTGCAGAAAGCAAATAATCCATCATTTCTTGAACTACACAAGCCGTAAAATCAAACTAAGGGCGTCGATATGAAGGTGTCACAGGCATAGAGGTGTGGCTGGGCAAAAAATCTGGGGGGGGGTTCCGACGGAGGGTGGGGGGACCCCCCCTAAATTTTCGATTTTATGCCATTTTTGACCACTTTTTGGCCAAAAATCTGGGGGGGGGGTAGCAAAAATCTGAAAATCTGGGGGGGGGGGGTCGCCAAAATTGGTCATTTTGCCCCCCATCCCCCCCCCCCTAACACATCTATGCACAGGGACAAATTATCCGACGCATGATCGCCCTCCAACTGCTATCCTGTAGACTGCTATCATAAAAAATGTAGTTTTTGCAAAAACACGACCAATTTTTTTCAAAAGATTGTGGCGCATTCAACATGCAAGCTGGAGGGCTGCTACTTACCTTAATACGTTCTGCACAAATATACCCAGGGACGATTTTTTAGTTGCCCCGATTGCTGCTTTCTAGCTAAAGTAATCGCTTGGCAAATTTGGAAAAAGTAGGCAAAATACAGGTTACGCACACAATTCGGCTTATTTCTCTATAACGAAGAGCGATTTCACAATAAACAAAAAATCGTCCCCAGCTATTTGATAGAGGTATCGAATGATATAACCGAAGTCTCGCGAAAAAATTTACTTGAGTCTGCAAAAATTCTGGAAAATTATACTTCTTCTAAAATGTGTTAAAAATATTTTAGAAAAGCAACATTAGTTTCATGGCATGCATTAAAAAGAGAAAATGTCAAGCTACATTTTGATATAAAAATGGTTTCTTAACTCCCAGTAATGGATGAGTAATAATGGTGCAAACTTTATGTGACCAAAGGGAATCACCACCTTAACTAAACGAGAATTTCATCAACAATTCCGTACGTACAAAGAATGTAAAGAGTTTGCAGCTTTTGATGCGACAGACAAATTGCTGTAATATAATATATATAAGACATTTTAAGACAGAACTTCACAGCTAAAGTGGAAATATTTTTTCCAATGTTTCGACCCTCAGTAAAAATCACTTGTTCACAAAAAACAATCACTGCCGGATCTGATCTCAGGATTTTGTCTACGATACGATTTTAACCCATTTGATTCAGGTTCGTCGAAGGTCACTCCTGCCGGATTTGGATCCTCAGTATTCTGATCCAGTGAAGCTTTGAGCGAATTGATGAGCCAGTGTCTGCAGAAGCAGTAGCCCAGTTATCCAGTAGATTAGCCAGTAGTGATTGATATTGATTTGGCTGATCCGATTCTGATCCCGTTGAGCGCTATTCAGTACAATTGAAGGTACATTGGAGGAAGATTGCAGTCTAAGAATCTGAGGCAGAGACTTGACCAAGAGAACCTAATCACTGTCGGGTGAACGGAAAATTATAACAGAAGTTAATCATATTCCATTTCTTGTTCTCATATCTTAAAAGATCTGAAAATGCAATCTTTTATCTGTACGTCAATCATCTTTTAGGAAGCTACCATCCTTGTATTGCCTCTGGCTTAGGCCAACTGCCAACGGCTCTTGCTGCAAGACTATACTAGAAGAAGAAAGATAGTGAAGCCATTTAAATTAACTGTTTAATTTATTTAATAATAACATTTGAAGCCGTCTCCTGGCACCCCGCCTAGACCGACCCCTGCATTGTTCCCCAGTCCATCTTTCCGAAACCACTCGTGAAGCTGCAGGTGTAGCTTGACGGGATTACCCAACTTCATAGACCGGAATTGTTCAGAACCGACACTCAGTGAATTTTAGTTAATCATCTGTTATACTGAACCTGTGTTGTAGGATATTGTAAAAGACTAATAGAGAGTAGAATTGAGTGAAACACACGGCACCCAACACTACATAACGTGCCCAGTCATAATAACTGAAGAAGAGGACTAATAATTAGTATTAACTTAATTAGTAACCGGTCGAATCTTAAATCCAATCATTTATACTTTAGTTTATATGCTATAATCTCTCATCTCCTAACACAATCCTATTCCCAGGGCTTGCAACTCTGGTTAACTGTTAACTAATTAACTTGATAATTATTGTCAACTGTTAAACCTGTTGTTCAGATACTGTCAGTCTAACTTTTGTGAATTATTCTCAATATCTGCCGTGAACCATTTTATCACCGCAAGTGTAACAGTAACTATCCATTGTAATAAATTAATCTTGTCACGCGTAGACTTTCGGGCTTACATTTTAGCCAGCTGAAAAGGGATCCAGGTTCGGTCTCCCACAGAATCGAAAGGTAAGACTCTCAGACCCCAGATTAGGTCTGAGTCCAGAGTGCAAGACCAGCTGTTTAGTATCAGTTTTGACCTGTTGCGTCAAGACAGTTCTATCAATACTCCAGGTGCGATCGGATAGAACCTAACCCCCTTTAACTTAACGAACTCACAACAGTACCCCTATCCAGGTTAGCCTGGATAGGGGTACTGTTGTTAACCAAAATCCTTAATACAGGTTGCAATGCACCTTTCAGACACCTAGTATCTAAGTTTGTCTAACTCTAAGACAAACGCGCTAACCTTCCATGTAAATTGAACTGTGAATTGAAACGAACCCAATTTAGGCTTGAGACCGAAGCCTGACAACCTTCGTTTAAAGTGGAAATCAAATCAAATCAAATCAACAGAATTGTTAATTTAATCTAGGTCAGTTCGTTACATATCATCATAAAACGCCGAAAACTGTTAAAATTGGTTACGTTACGTCTAAAAAGTTTTGCCACTATCAACAATATTTAATGAGTACAGGTTAGTAATTACCATTGGAGAACTAATGCCCAAATTAAAAAGATTGATATTTGCCAGCAATATTAGATAACTGTTATCTAATTTTCTGGATTTTCAATCAATCCCGAAATAACAGCTAACTGATATCTTTTCTATCTGATAACTGTTATGATTTTTGTTGAATGACAAAAGTAATCATTAAAAATAGATAACAGCTAGGAAATTTTTTTACAGTGATCACATACATGAAAGGGGTCTTATCTCGATTACCCCCACCAATCAAAATTCTTAAAACTTGACCAAATGAGCTAAAATTTGGTTTGGGTATGTTTTCGACCACGCTGAGTTCAAATATCGCAAAATTTTTCGATTTCGCGAAATTCGATTTTTTTTCAATTTCTAAGAGGGACCAAAGGAAACCGAAAAAGTTTTTCCCTTCGATTTTGCGGAAAAGATGTATATAGAGGTTTTTGGGGTCGTAGAACATGAATCTGAAGTCCGTTTTTCAATTAACCTTTTCGTTAGCTCAGTATAAGCAAGAGTACATAATATAAGAGTGTGCTACTAGGCACCACACTCTATCTTATCAGAGCAAAAACTATGCTCTGCACGCTAACGGCCCATCCCCCCCGCAAATCAGACCCTAGTGACCCCCCCGCAAATCAGTAGCTAGTCGAAACGGGGGCACGCTCACTCTCTCTACGTGTGTGTGCTTAAGGTGGTGGTATCCTTTTGTGCAGTGCTTTTGTGGCGATTTTTTTAAAACGCTATAACTTTCGCAATTTTGGGAGTTGCAAAGAGCTTTATACGTCGTTTTAAAGCTTATTATTTGTACATTCACATGAGCTTACAGAACTAGCAAAATTAGCAAAAAAGTAGTAGAAATTGGCTGACATGCTGACATCTAACAGGATGAATATAGACCAAAAGTTTTTGAACATCGATTTCTCAAAACTGAAGAATCGGCCAAAAGTTCTTTTTGTACCACGATATGAAGGACATATGGGCCGAGGGACGTTTTTTTGGATTTGGCTCAGCAGGTCTTAACGTTCGAGAAAATCGGACAAATGCACAGTAACACGAAATTTCGCAACTTCGCATTGAGTTTTCTTGCTACTCAATACGTTTTAGCCCAAACCAAGAAAAACGTCCCTCCGCAGAAGTGCGAATTTCGATTCTGCCGAAAATCTCCGGAATCCGTCGAGTAGATTTTGAGAAATCGATGTTCGAAACAAAATAATCGCAGTTTTGCCAAAATGGTTTTTCGGCCAAATCTCTAGCTGAAAGCAATAAACTCCGGCTGATAGGCATTCATAAAATGTGCATTTGGACGCTGTATCGATTGAGTATGAATAAGCCAATTTTGTCCTTAACATGTGGCAGTAATTTTGAAAAAACTGATTTCCTCGAAAATGGCCATTTTTTGACCCTAAAAACAGTTTTTTGCTTATACTGACTCAACCACTGGAGATAGCTCAAAGGTTGTAAGAGGAAAAATGTTCATTTTCGAGTCCTGTTTCCAGCCATACCAACCAATCCCGTGTCTTGTCTACCTACTGGGAGCTTAAGGCCAAAAACCAAAACTTTCTTATCTTTTGGCCTAAAAATACGGGACTGGTCCTAAAATGTTAAAGAACACGGAAATAGGTTCCTTCGTAAGTTTTAGCCCTTTGCGTAAAGGATTAAAGCCGTTGGAGTCAAAAATACCCGAAAGGAAACCAGCACCTTAAGGGGGGGCTACGCATTTCACTAAAGGTTTGATGTTGGAAAAGCTAGCTAGTATTTTCCCATATAATAGTATTTCAAACAGACGTGTGTCTTCTCGCTGCTTGGCTAATTTGCTTAGGTTTATGGTAGGTATGTATTTTAATGGGAATTTTTATTATTCTAACACGAACTAAGTTAATACAATTAAGGTGGGGGCTACGAATTTCACTAAAAGTTCGATGTTGGAAAAGCTAGCTAGTCTTTTGCCATATAATAGTATTAGGCTTAGTGTAAAATAGTTTAAAGTTTGAAAGAATTCCATGCAGCGTAGCGTCCTGTGGAGCCATCAGAAGTTGGTGTGGTCGGTTCAAAGCTCGACATGACACGTACCCAAACTTTGCCTCGCCCTGATCGCTGTGCGCAAGGTACGGTACCCAAATTTTCCAGAAATAGTACTGACAAATAGCGCTTTGATATCGTGTAAACTAATCCTTAGTTCAGCATATACTTTTCTGTGCCATACAATCAAAGTGCGAAATTTGGGTGTTGTAGGTCTATACGGGTGGAGGTTAACAACGACTAATGAGCTGGGGTTTACCAAATGAACCCAACTTTGCTCCAATTAATACTCCAAGTATCTGCCTTAACTTTTGTAAAAATGACGTCATTTCGTAAATCCCTGCGATCGCAGTGCTGGATTATATTATCGATATTGTCGCTGTTATTTGGTGCCATTTCGAAGATGTGAGCCAATTACTCTAAAGTACTGTGGCAGAATCGGCTGAAACTTTGCACATTACAGGCCAGTGAGTGTACCAAGATGTGCCGAAAGCTACGTCACTAAACCTCGCTCCAATATTTAAAAATGCTAGATTGATTTCTCAAAGTATGGATGGCGATCGCTCCAAAAAGCTCTAAGACAGTTGTAAGCGCATACTGAACGAAGGAAGCGTCATATCGAAAAACGGATTTCATATTCGGATTCAGCAGGTCAAATAACCCCTATAAGCACCTTTTCGGCAAAATCGGAGACAAAAAATTTTTTGACCTCATTTTTACTGCGCTTAGCTAAATTTTCAGGCCTAAAAATAAGGGTTATTTCACAACAAAAAGTTTGCTAGCACACTAACCAGAGTTGGCAAATGGGACGAATTCTCTGATCCCATCCCATCCCATCCCACCAGATTTTCAAATTCGCCGTCCCATCCCATCCCATTTGTCCGAACTGACTTTTTCCAATCCCATATAATCCCACTTGCGGTATTTGACCGTGCAATCGCTGTAGTATTGAAATTTTAATATTGTCGTAAGGTCTTAATGTGGTGGTATTCTTTTGTGAGGGGAATTTTGAAACGCAATAAACTTTCGCAATTTTGCGAGCTGGAAAAATTTGACACACCGTTTCAAAGCTTATATACGTAAATACGAATAAAGCAAAATTTGCAAAAAACAGCAAAATTTTTTACATATATACTAACTAGACCATCAAACTTTGAGTATCGATTTTTCAAAACTACAGAATATGGCAAAATTTTCCCGTGCCATGATATGAAGGACATGTCGGTCGAGGAATATTTTATGGATTTGGCTCAAGGTCTTTTTCTTTTTCCTTCTGCCATAGCTTACGCAAATCCATGGGGTAGTTTTTGGGAAATTGATGTTTAAAATAAAAGATCGAAGTTTTGCCAAATACGTTTGTCGGCCAAATCTCTAGCTTAAAGCAACGAACTCCAGCTAATAGGCATTAATAAAATGTGCAATTAGATTGTATAAATTGAGTAGAAAGTAAAGCGATAGGACTAAATCGATTGAGTATAAATAATTCAAAATTCTCCGTAAAATTTGGCAGTAATTTTGACACATCTGATTTCCTCAAAAATGGTCGTTAGTAGTATAGTATGGACATTTCGAGCCCCACTCCCGGGAGGGAGTGACCTTTTGACCTTTCCTACTGCCTGTCCTATGGTGTCTTCCTTACTAGCGATACATACCCCCAGTACCAAAAGCAACACTTCTTCTTCTCCGTCCCTCTGCGTTCTTCCCCCTGGGCTTGGTACCCGGCGTGGCCCCATTACCGGACGTTCTTGGGTTTTTCAAACTTCTAACTTCAAGTCCTTATATACTCTTGTTGCAGCATCAACAAATCAGGTTTCATAAAATTTTCATAAGGTGATTTTCAACGGTCCATAACTTTCTCATCCCTGATCCGATTTCAATGAAACAGATACCGTTCGATTCCTCTCCTCGAGCTCTACAAGTCTAGGCCCAACACACTTAGTTTCAGCTAAATAAGGATTTTTATAATTTTTGGTGCAGCATCAACAAATCAGGTTTCATAAATGTTTTAAAATATTTTAGCACCCATAGCTTTTTTCGTCCCTGGTCCGATCTCTATGAAACGAACACCATTCGATTCCTCTCGTCGAGCTCTATAATTCTGGACCCAACACGCTTAGGTTCTGATAATACACGACTTCAACCCATTCATTTTTTCTATTTATATACCATTTTCGGTCTTGTCGGTCTCATTGGTTGCCTTCCCTTCTTTATTAAGTCTTTACTTTGGACTTGAGCTACTCATACTTTACATCGAGCCTTGTATTGACCATTCACTAGGTGTGCTGCTAACTTTATAACTTTTTGAGGTAGCTAATAGTTGGTTGTCCACCCCTCTGCGATTTTACCGGTATAGCGGAAGGGCTTGGGAACCTTCTGAGCTGTCGCCCAGGCCGCATTAATCGTTTTTGTTTTGTAATTTTTTTGTAGGTTTGTGGTTTTGTAATTTTTTGGTCCCTAATATACTACCTACACTATGTACATGTGGTTTTTACCCCTTTTCCTT
>JASAND010012290.1:0-95653 GCA_030248195.1 Trissonchulus latispiculum
GGAAAGTCGTTTATGTACACAAGAAAAAGAATAGGGCCCAATACCGATCCCTGTGGCACCCCACTACTAACAGCTTTCCAAGAAGATTTAACATTACCCAGCTTAACACGCTGAAATCTGTTCGACAAAAATGCCTTAATCCAATCTAAAAGTTGCCCTCTAATTCCACATGCTTCCAATTTTCGTAGCAGTTTGCAATGAGACACTGTATCAAAAGCACGCATAAGATCAATGTAAACAATATCAATAGAATCTCCCCTATCCCAAGATTCAAACCATTGATATATTGAACTTAGCAATTGCGTTAGTGTCGATTTGTTCTTGACGAAACCATGTTGACACGAATTAAAAAGATTGAGACGCGCAAAATGATGCACCATAAAAGGTTTAAGTACACGCTCCATGATAATACTACAAGCAGCAGTTAAACTCACAGGCCTATAATTTTGAGGGTTTCTACGATTTCCCTTTTTATAAATAGGACAGACGTCAGCTCTGAGCCAATCGTCCGGTAGTGCAGACAGAAGAAGTGATTTTTTAAAAATCAGAGTAAGTGGATATGAAAGAGAGAAAGATAATTTCTTAAAAAGCAATCTAGGAAAACCGTCAGGACCAGAAGACATTTTGGGTGGCAAATCCCTCATAACCTTAAACACATCATATTCGTCAAAAATGCATTCAGACAAAAAATCATTAAATTGAACCTTATCTTGAACTACAGGAACGACACCATTATCCACAGTAAAAACAGAAGCAAAAGTATCATTCAAAACATCACACTTATCAATATCACTAAAAACAATATTACCATCACTGTTAGTAAGAGAACCAATGCTGGTAGTCTTAGAGTTCAATCGTTTCTTCGCATACGCATAAAATTTATTCAGGCATGCATTGTCAGCAAGCCTGTTCTCATACAACTGCCTGTCAGAATAAACAGCATGTTTTACACGTTTACACATACGTCGATGCAGGTTTCTATTGTGTTCACTTTTGCATCTTTTGAATTTCATCCATAAACGTCTTTTTTCTTTTATCAATTGAATAGTTAGGCGAGAGAGGGGAATTCGTGAACCAAATTTGTTATATATTCTCTTTGGAACGAAATGATCAATAGCAAAATTCAAAGCATCCTTGAACGCTAACCAGTATTGATTAATGTTAGTGCATCCCATAAACAATACGTTCCAGTCTAACGAGTCAAAAAATATATTCATACTAACATAATCTGCCCTACGAAAATCTTTCACCTCCTCGATACCCTGCCTATGGTCAAAACAGAAATTAATGTTGAATTTGATAATTCCGTGTTTACTAGTCGACAACGGCTCATCAACCACAACATCAAAAACGCTAAATTCCGTAGCTCCAAAAATTAGATCAATGGTATTGAAAGGGGGAACCTGGTGGGTTGGTTCTTTGACGAATTGAACAAAATGGTTGTCTAAAAAGAAATCAAGAAATTGTTGGGACTGCTCAGAACCATAAGAATACGGGATATTCCAATCGATTTTAGGCATATTAAAATCCCCAACCACAATACAATTTTCACATCCAAGTTTAGCGGCCCTTATATTTTGGTAGATAGCGTTGACGTCAGAAACCCCTGAAGTAGGAGAATGATAAAAAAACTCCTATCCTGAATTTAACGTTATATATTCAAATCATAAAAGTCAACCCATAAAGATTCACATCCCTGGCCACTTAAATCATCACAGGTATTAAAACGAAGTCCGTCAACCAAATACAACATAACCCCTCCCCCCGCATCGGGTAAAACTCGGCCGTGTGTTAAAACTGAAGCTCGATCCATTCTAACTATACTGTATCCATCTAGTTGATAACATCCATCTGAGTCTTTTTCTGGAGACAACCATGTTTCGGTAATACAAATAATGACAGGTTTAGTATGCAAAGAGTTTACGTATAATTTCAAATGATCGAATTTGTTTCTTATAGAGCAAGAATTTAGTAACAAACATAAATTGCTCAGTTGAGGAGTGTAGTTGCCATTCGCACTTTTTTCGCTCGGGGGCCCCCCATCCTATGCATCAATTACAATACCCGTCTTACGGTTAATAATAGTTCCGCGTCGTATTATGGCATCTTCACAAGATTCTCTGGCTTTGGTCAATTTGGCACGTAAGGCTTCATCATTTCTTCGTTCACGGTACGTTAGATCAGGGCGGGCCCAGACCTTAGCCCATCGATCTTTCTTCCCTTGGTTGTCCCGGACAGAACCAATAAAGGCAAATTTAGCAGCCATTGGGTTGAAGCAAACTTTTAGGATTCTCGGCTTTCCATCCTTCCGGGGAAGGCCGTCCCGAAAGACCTCCTGAACGCAGTCCGGGTCCACCCCAGACTTATCGGCCAGATCACGAATCTCGGACAGATCCATCTGCTTCGCCTCGGCCAGTGATAGGGGATCGCCGTTTTCAGAGACTTGTTCAGGAAGACCAAACACTACCGCACGATTTTTCTTTTCCTGGGCCTCTAAAAGATCGGCCATCTCTTCACGAACCTCGCTGACAGTAGGAGGCTTCGGCAGAGCCTCCAATGAAGCAACACGACCAAGCAATTCAGCTATTTGATTTTCCATAGCCAGGATACGCGATTCATCAGGCCGGGAGCCGGCAGCTGAAGACTGATTCGTCTGATCCAGGAGTTTTCGAAGTTTGGCTTTGCAACCCAAACAGGTATACTGCAAGACATCAAGAATTTCAGTATCCATTATCTTTTTGAACGTAGACTCCTTAATTCCCGCACAGAAAGCATGATACGGGCTATTACAGATTTGGCAGGCCACCTGATGGTCCCGCTGTCCAATTTTCTTGGACGAAATCCGGCAATTCTCAGCAGCACATATTGAGCTATCCATAATGATTCAGTTCCTGAATCAAATGGGTTAAAACCAGGATATTTGGAGGGGTCTTCCAATGACAAAAAATGTTCGCCTCACCAAGGGCTTTCATTTGATACCAAACATGGCCACTTTTGGAAAAATCGATTTTTGGCCATTTTGGACCGGTTCGGACCCTATGGAGGCCGCCACAGGCCGCTGGGACCACTTTGGAGGGGTCCTCCAATGACAAAAATGCTCGCCTCACCAAGGGCTTTCATTTGATACCAAACTTGGCCACTTTTGGAAAAATCGATATTTGGCCATTTTGGACCGGTCCGGACCCTATGGAGGCCGCCACAGGCCGCTGGGTCCACTTTGGAGGGGTCCTCCAATGACAAAAATGTTCGCCTCAAAAAGAGCTTTCATTTGATACCAAAGTTAGAAATTTTTAAAAAAATCGATTTTTGACCAGTCCGGACCCTGGTGCTGGTCAGGGCGCCACAGGTAGCTGGGACCACTGTGGAGGGGTCCTCCAATGAGAAAAAATGTTTACCTCACAACGGGCTTTCATTTGATACGAAACATGGCCACTTTTGGAAAAATCGATTTTTGACCAGTCCGGACCCTGGTCAGGGCGCCACAGGCCGCTGGGACCACTATGGAGGGGTCCTCCAATGAGAAAAAATGTTCGCCTCACAAAGGGCTTTCATTTGATACCAAAGTTGGAAACTTTTAAAAAATCGATTTTTGACCAGTCCGGACCCTGGTCAGGGCGCCACAGGCCGCTGGGGCCACTTTGGAGGGGTCCTCCAATGAAAAAATGTTCGCCTCACCAAGGGCTTTCATTTGATACCAAACATGGCCACTTTTGGAAAAATCAATTTTTGACCATTTTGGACCGGTCCGGACCCTGGTCAGGGCGCCACAGGCCGCTGGGGCCACTTTGGAGGGGTCCTCCAATGACAAAAAATGTTCGCCTCACCAAGGGCTTTCATTTGATATCAAACATGGCCACTTTTGGAAAAATCTATATTTGTCCATTTTGGACCGGTCCGGACCCTGGTCAGGGCGCCACAGGCCGCTGGGGCCACTTTGGAGGGGTCACTCAATGACAAAAAATGTTCGCCTCACCAAGGGCTTTCATTTGATACCAAACTTGGCCACTTTTGGAAAAATCGATATTTGGCCATTTTGGACCGGTCCGGACCCTGGTCAGGGCGCCACAGGCCGCTGGGGCCACTTTGGAGGGGTCCTCCAATGACAAAAAATGTTCACCTCACCAAGGGCTTCATTTGATACCAAACTTGGCCACTTTCAGAAAAATCGATTTTTGGCGATTTTGGGCATGTCCAGGGGGGGGCCAGGGGATTTGATACCACACAGGGCTTTCATTTGATACCAAAGTTGGAAAAAAGAGGGAGGAGGGGCAAGGGCGGGGCCACTTCCAGAACACCCTGGAAAAATGTTCACCTCACCAAGGGCTTTCATTTGATACCAACCTGGCCACTTTTGGAAAAATCAATTTTTGACCATTTTGGACCGGTCCGGACCCTGGTCAGGGCGCCACAGGCCTCTGGGGCCACTTTGGAGGGGTCCTCCAATGACAAAAAATGTTCGCCTCACCAAGGGCTTTCATTTGATACCAAACTTGGCCACTTTTGGAAAAATCGATATTTGGCCATTTTGGACCGGTCCGGACCCTGGTCAGGGCGCCACAGGCCGCTGGGGCCACTTTGGAGGGGTCCTCCAATGACAAAAAATGTTCGCCTCACCAAGGGCTTTCATTTGATACCAAACTTGGCAACTTTTAGAAAAATCGATTTTTGGGCATTTTGGGCATGGTCTACGGTCCGGACCCCTGGCCAGGGCGCCACACGGGTCCGGGCGAAACCTACTATAGCTTATGTTGTAGTGCTCCCGCAGCCCACCCCACACGCCCAATATGAAAGCTGTACCAGCAGCGGATCCTTGTATGGGAGAGGTTAAAGTTGGACCTGCGACACGGTAGGGGCCCACCTCCATCAGGGTGCCTCCCAGCCCCACGGATAGGTGATAGAGCAAAACTAATGGGCCATTTAGATTCACCATATAGGGGTTCCTATTCGAATATGAAACCTCAGCCCAGCAGCTCTTATGTATAGGGCAGCCTACTCCGTAGGCCCAGACCCCCCCCCTTTTACACGCTAACTAGTGACCACTGGCCAGGGCGCCACAGACCACCGAACAGCACCATCTCGTTTCCCGGAGATCTTCACCTTGGGGCGATGCTATAACCCCAATATGAGAACCTGGCTTTGAGCCGTGCTCTCTGTGGACGAGTGCAAATATTTTCGGACGTTTTTTTCCGGGGGGTCAAAAATCGAAAATCCCAAGACTACACAGACCTATGGGGGGTCGTACATCCTCCAAAACTAATTTCCCCTTAAATGGGGGGGATTCTATACAAAAAAGGACCAAAAGTTCCTAGGGGGTCGAAGCCTTCCGAGCCCTAGGGTGGGGGGAAAAATGAGGAGAGAAAACACGAGCTGGGAAAGGGGCTATTTTTCATATCTCGAGATTGGCTCGACCGATTCGGCTGAAATTTTCACAGCATGTACCCCTGTCCACAGGCTCTTCACACAGCGAGTTTGAGCCCGATCGGTCCACTCCTCCCTGAGATATTAAAAAACAATTTCAAAAAATTAGCACTACCCCAAAATTTCCCTGCGCTGACGCGCACTACCTGATTTTCAGAAACTAATTAGCAGGGGTCCTTATCCGTAGTGGTTTTATATATTGCTCACATATACTTATACAAGAATAAAAATGATCCGATGGAGCATGAAAAATGCAATAAGGGTGACATTAGGTTTTAAGCGGACATAGGACTAGGTTTTAAAAAGTTAATATGGGAGGGGCAGATTGAAAATGACAATTAGACTAGGATAAAAGTGCACTAATATGGACCAGCTTCGCTGAACAACCCATATTCGAGATAACTGCCCAGACTGATGCTGGCGGCAATTCTTCATTAACAATTTACCAATTGGTGAGCATAAACGCTGCGTTTGCAACTATAAATGTAGTTATGATCATATATAATGCTTAATAATTACATAAAACTATATATACGCATTATATCACATATCAATTATAACGCATCTTCATTCCACAGACGGAACAACAGGAGGACAGTTCAGCACAGAAAGTCTCTAGATGACGCTGTTTGTCAAGTCTAATGTAACTGATCAGGGCCCAGCGAGGAATGGAGGCGGGTTCCCAAAAGCGACACATTTAGAACTTATGCCAATAAACGTCAAATGCGGAGTGGAGCATGAGTGTCAGCGAATATGGGTGGTTCAGCGAAGCTGGCCCATATTAGTGCGCTTTTAATCTAGTCCTATTGTCAATTACAACCTGCCCCTCCCATATTAACCATTTAAAACCTAGTCCTATGTCCGCTTAAAACCTAATGTCACCCATATTGCATTTTTCATGGTCTATCGGAGCATTTTTATTCTTGTCCTATTTAATTTTTAAGGTTCTCAGTAAAGTTTAAGCGAAAATGTTAAAGCTTTATGAAAAAAGCTTTAAAAATTCCCCCAATGTTACCATAGAATACCCCAACCATAGAACAAAGAAGCGTGAAAATACCAATTTCTCCCCTTTTATCGATTTTGGCAGAAAAAACCCTCATCCACTTTTCGATATGGGACGATTGCAACTTATGTGAAGCTCGTTATTGGTCACGCCGTACTTCAGCAGCACTCTACTGCACCGCTACCAGATGCAAATTTATACTGCCAACGAAGAAAATTTGCAGCTATATATTTTACTTTTATATGAATACATACTGCATAAAGCTTTTCATTACAAACTCCGCACCAAACCCCACCACAGCAACTTTGAGCATGCAGTTCTATGACAAAAGTTGCTCAGCTCGCTTAGGGCTTTCATTTGACACCAAATTTGACCACTTTTGAAAAATTTCATGTTTGACCACATGACCTCCCACCAACCTGACCCTCCAGATGACAAATTGGAACCAGCACAGCAAGATGGGTGGGTCCGATGGCAAAACGGATGCCAGGAACGAGCTGGGCGCACCAGAAAGCTCCTATAGACAAAGTTGAGAGGCTATGTACAGTTTCTATATGATGTTCTTCCCGGAAGTTAGTACCGACCGGACCCTCCAGACGGTTTTCTGGAACGAACACAGCAAGATGGTGGGTCCGATGGCAAAACGGATGCCAGGAACGAGCTGGGCGAACCAAAAAACTCCTATAGACAAAGTTTTGAGAGGCTATGTACAGTCCTATATGATGTTCCCGGAAGTCGGTACCGACCGAACCCTACAGATGGCAAAGTGGAACCAGCACAGCAAGATGGGTGGGTCGGACGGCAAAACGGACACCGAGAATGAGCTGGGCGCACCAGAAACCCCTATAGACAAAGTTTGGAGAGGCTAAGCAAAGCCTACTATGGACCTCCAGGGAGCGGTTACCAACCTGACCGACCCCTCATCATCATCATCCTTGTGGCCAGGCGGTTGAGGAAACCATATTGCCGGGCTAGATACGCCCGGTACCCCCAAGGAAACCCAGGACCCCGGAAGGGTTCTTCCATAGAACATCAGAACAGTTCAGGAGCCTCTGCCGGACAGGCTCCTTCTGAGGGCAAGTCAAAATTAGGTGTTCAAGTGTCTCGTCTTCAGTTAGGCAATCAGGGCATAGGGCCGACGGACAGCCGTTTGGGTCGATTTGGTTACGATATTGGGCCAGTAATAGGCTTTTCCCGGTAATAGACCCCTCAGACGGTCAAGTGGAACCAGCCCAGCAACTCGAGTTACTCGGCCTCGAGCAGCAAAACTGATAGCGGGAATCGATTCTCCGTCCCAAAAAACCTTTGTATGCAGAATTTGAGCCACCCATCAGAGGCGTATCCAGGATTTTGAAAAGGAGAGGGTTTTAACTAAAATTTACTGAAAAGGAGGGGTTTTGAGAACAATTTGCACTTTTTGTAATGGAGAATTGATAAAAGTTAACCCAAAAGGAGGGGGTTTCAACCCCTAAAAACCTCCCCCTGGATACGCCCATGCCACCCATGTAGCAAAATAAGCGAAAAAATTAAGTTCAAAGTTCGACCCGAAATTCACCAACTTTGGCCGGCCAGTATATATCAAAAATTACGCACAGAGACGGAAAATCATATAGCATTTGAACGACCCCGATATGTGTACTGTTTAACCATATAGTCAGTATTACCCCATATATAGCCCAATCTGACTTATTAAGGCGCCTTTGAAGCATACTTTTTGGCCATTTTACCGCTTTGGCCGACTTTGGCCCCCAGCCAAAAATTTTTTCCGGCTCTGGGAGGCATAAAAACTAGCTTATTTTCTTATTTTTGATTTGTACTACAAGAATATATATGGGTTTCATAGGCAAAAATTTTTCTATCTGTAGTTATTCAAGCTACAAAACCCCCTTATGAGACATCAAAAGCGAGAAACCGGAAAAAAACATCACTCTCGTAAGCGATTTTTGGCATAACTTTTTAACGGAAAGTGGTACGGGGATGAAACTTCAGGAACATACTAAACTCGACACGTACAATTTTTGCGCACTAATCTGCGCAGGATCTGCGCAGGAATCTGTGCAGCTTCTGCGCAGCCTAGTTTACACGGTCATTCGACCATTTTCACTCATATTATAGGGGTCGCTACCGCGACCCCTATGATACAGGTTTTGTCGTAAAAACTACATATATATATACAGGTTGCTTTAGTATTTTCTACAGGAAACTCTTGTAAAAAATACAGGTTGCCTTAGTATTTTCTAGATGTTACTCCTGTACTTTTTACTGATCGAGAGAGCGGTAAAATATACAAAAGCTACTTTTGTGGAAAATACAGCAAGCTCCGTTAGTGACTGACCGCACAGGAGCACTTTTGTAAAACCCACAAGAATTCCTGTAATATCCACAGGAGTCTCTTTAAGAGTGTAGGACATTTTCTTTTCTGTTTCGCAGGGTTTTTATCTTAATCTTAATGGTAATTTTCAGAAACTAATTAGCAGGGGTCCTTATCCGTAGTGGTTTTATATATAGCTCATATAATCTTATTTATACAAGAATAAAAATGATCCGATGGCCCCCAGCCAAAAATTTTTTCCGGCTCCGGGAGGCATAAAAACTATAGCTTATTTTCTTATTTTTGATTTGTACTACAAGAATATATATATATGACAAGAATTCTGAGAAAATCTACCCTGGTTGATTGGTCTCAAAAATCGATGTCCTTGGATTTTGCTCGTTCCCACATATTTTGTACTCCAAAACATTCTAAGAACTTCTGCACTTGCCGTTTTCTCAAATTCCGCCTACATCTCTCACAGCAGCCCTTCAAAGTTGACCTACTTTGCAGATTTCGAGCATTTTGTCAGCTGAATACAAAAACTGGCCTACACCCCGAACCATACCAGTCTGAAAGCTCATATTTGGCACAGTAATTATACTCATAAGGGTCTCAAGTTGTGCCGAGTTTGAGCCCACTACCGCTTGTAATAAGGTAGTTGTCGGCAAAACATTGGTGTGGGACCATCTCGTGCAGCAAGCCAAAAATTTGATTTTTTTGGCTGTAACTATATACGAAAGGTCGCGTTCAAAAAATTATATTTCATGAATGAATAGCCAACTATAGCCCAAATGTGTGTGCAAAAAACCAGCCGGTTTGAGAGTGGATGTTGGAGTCTTTATATCGACTGACTATGATGCCATTTTTTACTGATGGAGGATAATTTTAAGTTATTTTGCTAGAATAAGCTCAACAATATTCAACCTGATTTCGCTCGTTCCCACATATTTTGTACTCCAAAACATTCTAAGAACTTCTGCACTTGCCGTTTTCTCAAATTCAGCCTACATCTCTCACAGCTGCCCTTCAAAGTTGACACACTTTGCAGATTTCGAGCATTTTTTGAACTGAATACAAAAACTGCCCTCCACCCCGAACCATACCAGTCAGAAAGCTCATATTTCGTACAGTAGTCATGCTCATAAGGGACTCAAATTGTGCCGAGTTTGAGCCAACTACCTCTTGTGCTACAGGAGCCAGGAGCGACAACTCAAATGTTGACTACATCTGTGAAAGGGGGGCCCAGCCCTTCATCAGGCATTACGCCAGAACACAGACTCCTGTTACCTCCCCACCGCAGTGGTACCCATTTGCCGATCAGCTAAGGATAGACAGCTGGGTTGGCTGGAGTCCACGGCCAACCGATATGTGCTTAGTCCCTTGCTTAAGGGGATTTGCGAAAGCGGGGGTTCGAACCTAGGACCGTAAGATCTTTAGTCGAACACCTTACCACTCGGCCATTGCGGCACAATTGCGGGGATGAAACTTGGCAAATATACTAAACTCGACACGTACAATTTTTTGCTTACATAATCTGCGCAGGATCTGCGCAGCTTCTGCGCAGCCTTGTTTTACACTGTCATTCGACAATTTTCACTCATATTATAGGGGTCGCTGCCGCGACCCCTATGATACAAAACGTATCTATAATGGTTTGTCTTGTCCTAAGCTGCCTGTATGCCGAATTTCAAATAACTGTTGCGAAGGAATAACCTGTTATTGACGGTGCTGTGTTTGGGAAAGCATGTACAGCACGGGAGAAGCTGGAGAGTGCACCAACTAACATAGCTACAGTTCCCCCTTTAATGACAAACACAATTACCACCAAGTTTCATACGTTTAGCCGCTTACAGCAAGTCTAAAAACAAAATGCTATGGTTATGGTATGCTGGCCTTTTCCTAGGCAAAAATTTCTGGGGGGGTCCTCCCAGGACTAGGGGGTGACTCGGATTTATGGGGAGGGGAAGAACAAGTAACAAAAATGCTCCGCACAAAAGAGGATAATATGTGTGTGTTGGCTGTGTCTATATATCCTTTAAATTCCGGTTGAGGTAAAGACAACAGTTTCATAGGCACGTGAAGTTATTTGGCACAGCAAGTTTGGGTGGGTGGCTCCATGACAAGTTGTTCCGTTCGCTGATGACTTTCATTTGACACAAATTTGACCACTTTTAAAAAATTCCATTTTTGACCTTGTATATATATATATAAGATCGCCTAAGTCCTCACCCCAGCACTCTACAGCCATTTTGGGTACGCAGTTCTATGACAAAAGTTGCTCAGCTCACTTAGAGCTTTCATTTGATACCAAATTTGACTACTTTTGAAAAATTTTATATTTGACCCAAAATCGCCTAAGTCCCCACCCCACCCCACCACAGCACACTACAGCCACTTTGGGTACGCAGTTCTATGACAAAAGTTGCTCAGCTCACTTAGATCTTTCACTTGATACCAAATTTGACCACTTTTGAAAAATTTTATTTTTGACCCGAAATAGCCTAAGTCCCCACTCCACCCCACCACAGCACTCTACAGCCACTTTGGGTACGCAGTTCTATGACAAAAGTTGCTCAGCTCACTTAGAGCTTTCATCTGATACCAAATTTGACCACTTTTGAAAAATTTTATTTTCGACCACTTGACCTCCCCCACCCGACTGACCCTCCCGACGGCAAAGTGGAACAAGCACAGCAAAATAGGTACGTCGGACGGCAAAACGGATACCGGGAATGAGCTGGGCGCACCAGAAAACCCCTATAGACAAAGTTTTGAGAGGCCAGGTAAAGCCTACTATGGACCTCCAGGAAGCGGTTTCCGACTTGACCCTCCCGACGGCAAAGTGGAACCAGCCCAGCAAAATAGGTGCGTCGGATGGTAAAACGGATACCGGCAATGAGCTGGGCGCACCAGAAAACCCCTATAGACAAAGTTTTGAGACGCCAAGTAGAGCCTAGTATGGACCTCCAGGAAGCGGTTGCCGACATGACCCTCCAGACGGCCAAGTGGAACCAGCACAGCAAGATGGATGAGTCCTACGGCAAAAAGGACACCGGGAATGAGCTGGGCGCACCAGAAAACCCATATAGACAAAGTTTTGAGAGGCCAGGTAAAGCCTACTATGGACCTCCAGGAAGGGGTTTCCGACTTGACCCTCCCGACGGCAAAGTGGAACCAGCCCAGCAAGATGGGTGGGCCTGACGGTAAAACTGACTGCGGGAATCGATTCTGCCAGAAAACCATTGTATGGAAGATTTGAGCTTTCAAGGTTGAATAGATAGCGAGAAATTTCGATTTTTCATTTTTCGAATTTTCGCCATTTTTGACAGGCCACTGTGGTCGCTAGGGAAGTGATAGAGAAACGCAACCTGGACCGTTAGTTAGTTCAATATATGTAATTTCTGAATATAAAAAGAAATCAGCTCCAGCTCGTAACGTTCGACCTGAGCGACGACCACAAAAATGGTCACTATTTGCTATGAGCCGACTTTGCGGCGCCACTGCGGCGCTGTGGCGCAGCTGCGGCGCAAAAAAAGTTGCGATTCTTAAATTCCGTAGAGGGTACTACTAGACCCTATAGCCCTTTAGGTTGGCCCACCGCTGCAGATCACGTGAAAGCGGCGAACATTATGTACAATACAACCATCAAATAGGAGAAACCGGAAAAAAAACATCGCCGCCATAACCGGTCCGGGGCGCAACTTTTTAACGGTAAGTGAAACGGGGCTGAAACTTCACAGACATACTAAACTCAATGTGCTCTACAATTTGCGCATGAAATCTGCGCAGGATCTGCGCAGGATTTTGCGCAGCTTCTGCGCAGCTTATTTTACACTGTCTCCAGCCACTTTTCACACATATTATAGGGGTCGCTGCCGCGACCCCTATGAAAATTTTCCGAAAAATGCCTAAAAATAGCTATTTTTTGCTGCTGAGCTAAAAAATTAACTATTTTTAACTTAAATTTAAGCTCAAAATAGTTAAAAATGCTTAAAAATAGGTGAAAATCCGGCGAGGCCGGAAAAATTGTTGAAAATTTACCCTCAAAACCCTATTTTCCAGGCACTTTAAAGTTCTGGGCTGGGGAAGGCCCGAATCCTGGGGGGGCGACCCAAGTCTGGGGGCCCTCCAACCCCCCCCCCCCTTGTAGGAAAAAGCCAGGATGGTTAATGGGTTCGCTGAACACAATGAGCACGATAGCAGCACCGCAACGCGCTGCGACCATGGTCACCGTGTATAGCGACCCCAATTACCCAAAAGGGCGTTCCACTATATGACCCAATTAGGACTATTTTTGGCGATTTTCTGTGAAGTACGGACTTAGAAATTTTTCCAAAATGGCTATCGCGCCCCGCCGCCCCCTATAATACAATGTCTCCAATCATACACAGTTCATAGCTAACTAACCCTGTCGCGGCAGTGCCGCTTGCATGCATGCGCATTTCCGCGGCAGATGTATTACACTGTTGTATGTGGACGCGGCGCTATGGGTTGGGAGGCCGCGGGGTAATTCACGTGTTGTAATAAATTCTACAATACTAACCCCACGTGAATTTCTCGGGATTAAATAAAAAAAATAGCTGCAAACCTGTGCCAAGAAGCAAACATATAATATCCAGATTTCCTTTCTCGCAAGCATAGTGCAAAGGAGTTCGCATATAGATATCACCAAAGTTAATGTTCCAATCATTTTCAGTGGTCGCAGATTGCTTTTTCACGGAGATCTCCCGAATTAATGCATATATAACATCGCTGTCACCGAGCTGAACCGCACGACCTATATAAGCATAAAAACAAACCCAAATATGTACGCGTATACATTAAAAAAATAAAGAATAAAAATGATCCGATGGAGCATGAAAAATGCAATAAGGGTGACATTAGGTTTTAAGCGGACATAGGACTAGGTTTTAAAAAGTTAATATGGGAGGGGCAGGTTGAAAATGACAATTAGACTAGGATAAAAGTGCAAAAATATGGACCAGCTTCGCTGAACAACCTATATTCGCGGAAACTGCCCAGACTAACTGATGCTGACGGAAGTTCTTCAGAAACAGTTTACCAATTCGTGAGCATAACTCTGCGTCTGCAACAACTGCGTATGTAAGGTGTGCTCAGAGAAGTGTTCAAAAATTACTTTTGTGTTATCACATGTCCAATTCAAACAGTAGAGTTACGTCAGAAATACTTCATTTTGCGTAAGGAACACATTCCTAGCTTTAAAATCATTCCTATACAAATCACTGTTAAACTCCAAGAACTGAATAAATAACATACTTTCAAAGTTTGGTGCATATACCCGAACCAGTACCTTAAATGGTGTAGGATATAAACTACAATGAAATAGGAAGTCCATTTGCTTTTATACGTATATTAATAGTAAAAATACTTTCATAAATAATAGGCTCAAACGGCTTATCTTAAACGGCTTAGCTTAAATGGCTTAAAAATCCTTTTCATAAATAATCGGCTTAATCTTCTTAAACGGCTTAAATTAAGCCGTTTAAGCTAAGCCGTTTAAGCCGGCTAAGCCGTTTAAGCCATTTAATCCGATTATTTATGAAAAGGAATTTTTAAGCCATTTAAGCCTTTTAAGCTAAGCCGTTTAAGCTTTTTATGAAAAGGCCCATAGAACAAAGAAGCTTGAAACGTACCAATTTCTCCATTTTCTTGATTTGGGCAGAAAAAAGAATATTTTAGAAAGTTGCAGAAAGTTATCTGTAGTTTGTTATAAGCCATGCTGTATATACTTCAGCAGCACTTTATAAGGCACAATTTATAATGCTCTTCTGCAGTTACATGTACATGTATATACATTGTATATGCAAAATTTCAGATGATCGCAACTTATCTAAGTAGCTAGTTATAGGCCGCGCTGTACTTCACCAGCACTCTACTGCAGCGCAACCAGACGCAAACGTCACTGCTAACGAAGGAGACTTATCGGGCACGATTTCTAATGCTATTCTGCACTTGCCTGCAGAATTTCAGGCGATTGCTATTTATCTGCTAGTATTAGGCCGTGCTGTACTTCACTCAGCAGCACTGTACTGCGGCGCAACCTGATGCAAACCTTCTGACTGTCAGTGACGGAAGCTTATACGGCACGATTTCTAATGTTCTGCCGCACTAATACGCAAAATTTTGGACGATTGCAAACCATAGCGCGCTGTCTGTAGCTACACAAAAGTTGCAAACTGCAACTTTGGTGTAGCTACAGACAGCGTGCTATGGTTGCTGCATAACAGTACAGCACGATAGCAGCACCGCATAGCGATGCTACTATGCTCATCGTGTTCAGCGACCATAATAACCTATATATGCGTCCCACTAGATGCGTGTTTAGGCCTGACTATTTTCTATAGAGTTGGGACTTAGAAATTTTTCCAAAATGGCCATTTGGCCGGACCAAATTTGGGCCGGCCGCCTGAACGATCCTGGCCAGATATCAAAAATCGCCTCGGTTATGACACGCTACCCATCCCAAAGTTTCTTATGCAACAAGCCGCGTCTCTCTAGCTTGTTCCCTGAGCCCTGTAGCCGTGACACAAAATTGGCCTTTTTGGCCATCTTAGCGGTCAGGCCCCTTTTGGCCGGCCGCACAGGTGGCCGGCCGGGCCGGACAGTGAAAAATTGTCCAAAAGGTACATTAACACAAAAATACTACTCTCAGAAAAACCAAACTTCACCGGCTGAAAATGCCCAGATCGTTCAGTTTGTGAGTTAGACTAAAAGTGCTTCCCCAAGCGCGACTTACACGGAAAAAACAAACGGACCTAACTTATCCGGAAGCGAAAATTATGAAGTTGAAAATTTTGACCAAAACTTTTTTGCGACTTGTAGTATATATGTGCTGATTCCAACGCTACCTAATTTGTCTAGTTTCGTTGAGTATTTAGCTGGCACGGTGCTCGAACGGTCCGCCATAGTTACACGCGTCACTATGTCTATATGCCTGTCTACTAACCCTGTCGCGGCAGTGCCGCTTGCATGCATGCGCATTGCCGCGGCAGATGTATTACACTGTTGTATGTGGGCGCGGCGCTATGGGTTGGGAGGCCGCGGGGTAATTCACGTGTTGTAATAAATTCTACAATACTAACCCCACGTGAATTTCTCGGGATTAAAAGTGCCGCGCTGAGCCTTTTACACCCTGTATTACTGGGTTTATTTTACTGGGGGGGGGGGCGGGGGGCGGAAGGGGAGCCCTTCCACCTTTTGGGTCTCCTCCATTCGAGCACCTCCACCCCACTCGGCCCCACACCCACTTTTTTGGGCTTCCCCCACTCACCCTAAGATGTAGGGATGGGCGCGGAAAAAAGGACTGGAAAAAAAGGTTTTTTCCGTTTTTTTCCATTTTTTCCGATGGGGTGGAAAAAAACTGAAAAATATTCCTAGCGTTATTTTGACGAAATATCATGTTTTCAGAGCTTAACCAGCAATTTCACACTATTTACAACCTTTTCCGTGGGTCATAATAGGTGGGGGTATGTTAAATCTGACGAAATTGTATTTGGGTTTTTCGACGCATCGGAAAAAAATGGAAAAATATTCGGGACATGTTCTGAAAGTTAATTTATGACCTCAGAACATTAAGAAACTATCAAAAACAGTGTGTTTAATGAGGTAAGAATACGATATTTATGAATTTGAGCTAATTTTGGGATTTGACATTTTTTCCCTTGGAATGTGAAAATGATTGCATAACTCAGGTAGAGTTAATAATTCCATACCTAACAGTCTAGTGTTTGACCAAAACTGTTAAAATATCTGGAATTGTTTACTTTACGAAACGCGTTACCTACGAAAACCACAAACTAGGTCTAGTATTACCGCCAAGGTATACAGAAGTCACCTGTCCTTTGCTTTACAGCGTCACCCGCTGAAAGTATTTGATTCCTATAATCAATACTGGAACCTTTCTAAGCGCTTGTGTTATTCCAATACCCCTGTGGGGCTGCTAAATATCGTGAAAACTGCTTCTGTGCATGCAAAAACATGAAATAACTTAACTTTTAGCACATTGTGTAATTTTGGAGTGACCGGAAAAAAAGGGAAAAAAGGAAAAAATGGAAAAAAACCGGAAAAAAGGTTTTTTTTCCGGCAATCTTTTTTTCCGGAAAAAACCAACCCTACTAAGATGCCCAGAAATTGCCAAATTTTTAGGATTTTCGTTCAAAATTTTCAAAATTTACCGGCTTCGCCGGAAATTTTTCATTAAAAATCGCCTTTTGTGGTACTAAAACTTGATTTTTGAGCACTTTGAAGCATAGTTATAGCAGTGTATGTGGAAAATAGGCTATTTATACAGCATTTTTAGCATTTTTGGCCCACTTTATTCCCCAAGTGGGGGGGGCATCCCCCCACTTATTTTTGCCTAAAATAAACCCAGATACTATAGGGGGAGGCGAAGCCTAACCTAAAACTAACCTAAAAATCCGACGAAGCCAGAAAATTTTTTCAAAATGTACATACGTACATACCTTAATGGAAACCCTATTTTTCTGTTGACTTTTGAAGTCCGGGGGGACCGTCAGGTTTGGGCGAGACCAAGATTTCACCGAGACCGAGACTACATAGCAATTTTATGCTTAAACTTAATTTCTTCGAGTAAGTTTTTAAGGCGTAGGCCCAGTATTTGGGGCTTTAACACATAAACATACGGTTCCCGCACCTCATCAGTTAATTTTTGGACTTTTGGGACCGAAACTTTTGGGTGAGCGAGACCGAAACCGAGACTGGTCAAGTCTCGGCTTTTGGGCGAGACCGAGACCGAGGCTCCCAACCAGTGTTTTTTTCAAAATCGGATTTTACTAGAGGGAAAAATGCCCTAGACGGGCATGCAGTGGCTAGAATAGGGAAAGAAGGAAGGGCGGAAAAATGCCAATATAATTGACAGTCGGCGCTGAAAATTATAGAAACTAGATTCAGCGCCGAATAGGGAAAGCAGTCGGCGCTGAAAATTATAGAAACTTGATTCAGCGCCGAATAGGGAAAGCAGTCGGCGCTGAAAATTATAGAAACTAGATTCAGCGCCGAATAGGGAAAGCAGTCGGCGCTGAAAATTATAGAAACTAGATTCAGCGCCGAATAGGGAAAGCAGTCGGCGCTGAAAATTATAGAAACTAGATTCAGCGCCGAATAGGGAAAGCAGTCGGCGCTGAAAATTATAGAAACTTGATTCAGCGCCGAATAGGGAAAGCAGTCGGCGCTGAAAATTATAGAAACTAGATTCAGCGCCGAATAGGGAATGCAGTCGGCGATGAAAAGGATAGAAACTAGATTTAGCGCCGAATAGGGAATGCAGTCGGGTAGCGTGGAACAGGCAATTCCTCCGTCCATCCTATTCGCGTGAACTGCTCTGCACTACCCGAGAACGTGGTGTATATATACTGCGTTTGAAATAAGCCAGGTTACAGCCATATCGTTTTTGTAAGCAAAGTGTGCTTTTGTAGAGTAGAAACTTCGTGGTTGATTGTGGATCATGAACGCAGTTAACATTATGTGTTATTATGTGAACGACATGTGCTGTAGCTAGCTAGCTTTGTTCTTTAACGCAAAGTTAACGCCGGATTTCTTCTTCATGAAGTATATACATAAACTGCATTGTCTATTAGTATTACTAGTTCCAACTAAAAATACTCTGTTACGCATTTGGAGCTTTAATAATTTCGCTCTTAATAATAATAGTCTAAAACAAATTAAAAGTGTCATTGATCGTTAAAAATGTTGTGTTGGAATAGCCGATAAAAGTACGTATGTGCCAAAATGAAATCTTAATCCTGTCAATATTAGGACATTAAAACGCGATAGCAGTAGATATGCTACAGTCGCGAGGCTCAAGTAAATCTAAAAGTAGAGAACCCAGGGAGTTTCTAGATTGCTGTTTAAGACAAAATTGTACGAGAAAGCATCCGCTCATATCAACATATTATTGTAATTCACGCGAGTAGGTATAAAACCCATTCACAGTTAATGAGATAACCGTATTGAAGGTAACATTGTTAGAGAAATGAACTGTTGAACTGGATATATCATATCGCAATTCACGCGAATAGGATGGACGGAGGAATTGCCTGTTCCACGCTACCCGACTGCATTCCCTATTCGGCGCTAAATCTAGTTTCTATAATTTTCAGCGCCGACTGCTTTCCCTATTCGGCGCTGAATCTAGTTTCTATAATTTTCAGCGCCGACTGCTTTCCCTATTCGGCGCTGAATCAAGTTTCTATAATTTTCAGCGCCGACTGCTTTCCCTATTCGGCGCTGAATCTAGTTTCTATAATTTTCAGCGCCGACTGTCAATTATATTGGCATTTTTCCGCCCTTCCTTCTTTCCCTATTCTAGCCACTGCATGCCCGTCTAGGGCATTTTTCCCTCTAGTTTCTTGCATTTTTCCGCTGTAGAGTTTTTCTTCGCAGGCTTAATAAATAAAATAAGTTGCCGTAAAAATGATTTGAAAAAACCAGATAGGACGTATATCAGTGGCGCACCCAGTGTTTTTTTGCTCAAAAAAGTGCTCAATGACACACTTTTTTCTGAAATTAGCAAAAAAGTTTGGGCTTGTGCGCACGCGTGCGCACTTTCTCTAACGGAACAAAGAGAAAATTACTGAAAATTAGTTGTTCTAAGTGCTCAGAAAAATTGCTTCTGGCTCTCAATTTCACAAAAATCTCTTTTTTCCTGGGGGCTCCGCCCCCAGCCCCCCGTACTTACTTTTCTACAGCTGCTATAACGCTAAGCTGTGACCAAACATTCACTAAACATGCTAACATTAATATACAATCACCCGTGGCCTAATGTATGAGCTAATCTAGCTTGTGTATATTATGGTGCAACTCGCATTGCTCGTGTTATGAAATAATTATTAATGTTTGTTTGTCAGTTTTTGGAGAAGTTTACACACGTTAATATAATATAATACAGAACAAACTTTCACAGGAGGTTTTGTGTTTGTCAGCTATGTAGGATTATGCGTTCTATCAGTGCTTTCTTACCCACGTTCTTCAAAAAAGCATTTAAAAATAGATATACCCCGGGCTGAGCCCTGAAAATTCAGTCATGGAAAAGTCAAAGATCGGAACCTTGAATCATTTTCTGAAACTACGTAATTTTCGATGAAATTTCAAACCCGCATTTATTTTTGTTTTTATTAAAAGCAGTGAGGAATCTTGAAATGAAGATAACTTAAAAATTGCCAATAGCTTTCATCATTTCGCTATGCTTCCGAAGAGTATTTTGGAACACAGGTTGGAGGGGGGGGCCTAACGCCCTTTGGGGGGGGGGTAGTCGCGCTGCGTGGGTTTGGGGAAATCAAGGCGCCACAGGCCGGTGGGTCCACTTTGGAGGTGTCCTCCAGTGAGAAAAAATGTTCGCCTCAGCAAAGGCTTTCATTTGATACCAAAGTTGTAATTTTTTAAAAAATCGATTTTTGATCAGCCCAGACCCTGGTCAAGGCGCCACAGGCCGCTGGGTCCACTTTGGAGGGGTGAGGGGTCCTCCAATGACAAAAAAAGTTCGCCTCACCAAGGGCTTTCATTAAATACCAAAGTTGGAAATTTTTTAAAAAATCGATTTTTGATCAGTCCAGACCCTGGTCAAGGCGCCACAGGCCGCTGGGTCCAATTTGGAGGGGTCCTTCAATGACAAAAAATGTTCGCCTCACCAAGGGCTATCATTTGATACCAAAGTTGGAATTTTTTAAAAAATCGATTTTTGACCAGTCCGGACCCTGGTCAGGGCGCCACAGGCCGCTGGGTCCACTTTGGAGGGGTCCTCCAATGACAAAAATGTTCGCCTCACCAAGGGCTTTCATTTGATACCAAACTTGGCCACTTTTGGAAAAATCGATTTTTGGCCATTTTGGACAGGTCCGGACCCTGGTCAGGGGGCCACAGGCCGGTGGGTCCACTTTGGAGGGGTCCTCCAATGACAAAAATGTTCGCCTCACCAAGGGCTTTCATTTGATACCAAACTTGGCCACTTTTGGAACAATCGATTTTTAGCCATTTTGGACCGGTCCGGTCCCTCGCCACAGGCCGCTGGGTCCACTTTGGAGGGGTCCTCCAATGACAAAAAATGTTCGCCTCACCAAGGGCTTTCATTTGATACCAAACTTGGCCACTTCTGGAAAAATCGATTTTTGGCCATTTTGGGCCCGGTTCCCGGTCCGGACCCCTGGCCAGGGCGCCACAGGGGTCCGGGCGAAACTTACTATAGTCTGTGCTGTAGTGCCCCCGCACCCCACCCCAAATCCCAAATAAGAAAGACCTGCTCACTGTGGATCTTTCTGTATAAGCGGCTAAAGTTGGAGTTGCGACACGGTTGGGCCCAGCACCATCAGGGTGCCCCCCAGCCACATGGATAGGTCCTACAGCAAAACTAATGGGCCTTTTAGATTCACCATCTAGGGGTTCCTATTCGAATACAAAACCTCAGCCCAGCAGCTCTTATGTATAGGGCTGCCTACTCCGTGGGCCCAGACCCCCCCCCTTTTACACACTAACTTTCGGCCCCTGGCCAGCAAGCCACAGGAACCAGATCCGAAATTCATATGCTTTGTGCTCATCTGCCCCATGGGGTATAGCCATGGGGGGAAAACCCACATTTTCGGATTTTGGCTGGAACTTTTTTATTATAAGGGCTATCTGAGAACTTTATATACCATCGTACTTGGCGTACTTAGAACATTCTTTTAAGCCTATTTGCACGTCTGTAGGTTGTACCGTTAGAGCGGTATATATAATGCAAAAAGTAGCGGGGGAAAAACCCAATGGGGGGAAAACCCAAATGGGGGGAAAATAAACCCACCCCTCACAGGTCTTAAAAATTGTTCTATCGCAATTCTGACACTTAAAAAATGTAAAATGTAAAATTCAACCCTTTTTTAGTTAGTATGAACCAAAAAACTCTATCTAGGTAGCTTTTTTTGAGATCTCATGTGCCGTTGAAAATGCTGCATCAACTGGCCAGGTTTCATAAAGTTTAACACATACACATAGGGCAATTTTTGAAAAATGCTAAAAATGATGTAATTTGATAAAACTTATTATTCTATCGTGTAGAGAATGGTTTTTTACGCAGAATTGGTTGTTAAAAGCCACAATTGTACCTGTATTGGGTCCTCCAGCAGCGAAATGGCACTTTCAAGGTTTTTAGCACCTAGTTAGCCAGGTAAGCAAAATTGTCCGAATCTGACCGCATAGGATGACGCAGCGTGCTCGATAGTAGCGTGCTATAGTCTCTAATTGTTTCCGTGTTGAGTTGTTAAAAAATTTTTCAAAAAAATTTGGGTGGGTTTTTCCCCCCAAAGAGGGTTTTTTCCCCGCCACGTTTGGCAATGTGCCAGACCAACGGTACAGCGGATCGGTCTAATTTTGGCTGTGTGCAAAGAGGAAGAGTTGCCATCATTGCAGATATTTGCAAAACTTTTCTAACCGAACCCAGTCAAAAGTTACATCGGTCCAAACTTTTGGTAAATTTTTGGATGGTTGAACCAAAAAGTAGTTGTCATTTTCAAAATGTCATAAAATGAGCAGGAGTGAACCAAATTACTTGATCTTTGCATACATAGGTTAGAAAGAGTCGCGCTTCCTGCTGCTATGATTTGGAGCTCATATCTCCAACCCATGACCCAGGAGGCGGGTGGGTTTTTCCCCCCCAAAAAGGGGGTGGGTTTTTTTTCACCCCATGGCTATAATACTCCACAGCCAACCCCAGCCCCATTGTCCCAGCCAAACAAAAGTTTACCCGAATTTACGAATTGACCATTTTGGAAAAAAACTATCTCCGAAAAAATCGAAATCCTGCTATGTACACAGACCTATGGGGAGGTCATACCTACTCCATACTCATTTCCCCAGAAATGGGGAAAAAGTTGTTCAAAAAAACCCCATATGGTATAGGAAATCTAAGAGCTCCGACCTCTAGGGTGGGGGCGAAAAAAGAAAAAGTAAGAGAAAGTCGTGCACTGAAAAATTCAATCTGCCATATCTCAAAAACGGCTCGGCCGATTTTGCTCAAATTTGCACAGCATGTATATACCCCTCGTGAAGGCTTTCTACTGGTACAATATGAAGGCTCTACCTCAACTCCTCCGCCGGCTACAGGGAAAACTATGTTTTAACACTACGCAATACGCCATTTTCCCTATTCTAGGTAGTGCGCTGACGCGCACTACCTGATTTTCTGAACGTCATTTTTATTTGTCCGACGTCAAAAATAAGTTTTTGCAGAAACACAATTTTCCTTTGATTTTAGGCTATTGGTAATTTCGGTTTAATTTTTACCTTTTTGGCGCATGTTGCTTCATATTTCACAGTGTCTCTCAAGTATCCTACTTTAACTTACGTACTTACATACAAATATCTGGTGTCTATGTATGTGTCATGACTTTGAACATTAACAATGATGAGAATACAAGCGTGGGTTCTGGGTGGCGGAGCTGAATTTGAAGGAGAAGGAATTTTTGCTTTTTAGATGAAATCGTTCTTCAAATCTTTAATTCCTTTCATTTTGCAGAAACAAGAAAACTTTTAAAAATTTACAGTTTTTGAAGGGAAAATAAGAATTTTTGCTAAAATTGAATAACATTTTTAAGCTTTTTCTATTCAAAAATTCCGTAAAAACGTTGGAAATATACGTTTGTATACGCGCTCGCGAGATTTCGTGGAAATGCCTTTTTGTGTTTTTCCAGTTTACTTTTTCTTACTTTCGACGACTGGGCTGCCATCCAGATCTATCCCGAGTAGTTTTTAGCATTTATGTAATAAAAGTTCTTGAACATACTGGTAGGTACGGATATAAGCTCTCATTCCATTCTAACCGATAAAATCCGAAGAAAAAGTTTTCAAAGAAAATATTCAGCGAAAACGGTATATATGAGAAACATGCATCAAAAATGCGATTGAAGGATGTAGCATGAAGTCTCGTAATCTATATCTCTGTATTTTATACTGATTGACTATTAGTCTTTATTATTGACATCGTTGAAGCTGAAGATAAATCACAAAGACAATATAAAGCGGGGGTTTGGGGGCGGCAGCCCCCAAAATCTGAAAATTTTTTGAAAAATCGTTGTTAAAATGTAATAGAAACTTTGCATTCTTTTTAAATTTAAGTGCTACTTCCACATTTAGGCTTGGTCATTCTTTCGTCAATTTTATTTTGGCGTCGTCAAAACTATTGATCATTTCTGCAAACGATACTATTTTTGACCAAAAAAACCTAGCTCCCAACCCCCCAACCCTGGGTACCGTTAGGACCGAATGGCCATCCCCCGTAGGAAAATGTAAACTTAAGGGGGGGGGCTACGAACGGGTTGGCACGACATCGTCGGAGAGACCTACTTTTCCCCCCAACGTTAGCCAACATATCAAATTAAAAAAGTTTAGGGTGGGCAACAATATATCTCATATACACCGTTTTTGGCAGGACGCCAAAGTACAAATTTTAGTTCGAAAAATGGGATTTTTCAAAAAGGTTTTTTCAGCTCTGGTGGATTAACGGTTTGACCAATTCTGAAACTTTCAACCATAAATGTTAACTGTTACTAGTAGGGATGGGCGCGGAAAAAAAGGACTGGAAAAAAAGGTTTTTTCCGTTTTTTCCATTTTTTTCCGATGGGGTGGAAAAAAATGGAAAAATATTCCTAACGTTATTTTGGCGATTTTTACAATGAAATATCATGTTTTCTGAGCTTTTCCAGCAATTTCACACTATTTACAACCTTTTCCGTGGGTCATAGTAGGTGGGGGTATGTTAAATCGGACGAAATTGTATTTGAGTTTTTTCGACGCATCGGAAAAAATGGAAAAATATTCGGGAGATGTTCTGAAAGTTAATTTATGACCTCAGAACATTATGAAATTATCAAAAACAGTGTTTAATGTTTATTCATGAATTTGAGCTAATTTTGGGATTTGACATTTTTCCCTTGGAATGTGAAAATGATTGCATAACTCAGGTAGAGTTAATAATTCCATACCTAACAGTCTAGTGTTCAACCAAAACTGTTAAAATATCTGAAATTGCTTATATACTTTACGAAGCGCGTTACCTACGAAAACCACAAACTAGGTCTAGTATAACCGCCAAGGTATACAGAAGTTACCTGTCCTTTGCTTTACAGCATCACCCGCTGAAAATATTTGATTCCTATAATCAATACTGGAAGCTTTCTAAGCGCTTGTGTTATTGCATTACCCCTGTGGGGCTGCTAAATATCGTGAAAACTGCTTCTGTGCATGCAAAAACATGAAATAACTTAACTTTTAGCACATTGTGTAATTTTGGAGTGACCGGAAAAAAAAGGAAAAAATGGAAAAAAATGGAAAAAAAACCGGAAAAAAGGTTTTTCCGGCAATCTTTTTACTTTACTTTACTTTTTACGGCAATTACTAAATATTAAAAGTATTCCGGCTTTCGAGCGTTGCTTCTTTCTTCAGCTATAACAGCTCAAAGTTTGAAATTTGGCAAAAAGTTGCGATGTGACCGTGCGCCGTTTTCGATCTAAAAAAATTGACAGCCCCTAGCCTACCCCAGCTTTTTACCAAATATTAGACTCTAATAGGGGCAAACTGTCTGTGAGTTTCAAGGGTTTTCGTTTTCTGGTTAGTATGCTAGCAAACTTGTTTTAAGAAATAACCCTTATTTTTAGGCCTGAAAAGCTAGCTAAGCGCAGTAAAACTGGGGTCAAAAATTTTTTGTCTCCGATTTTGCCAAAAAGGTGCTTATAGGGGTTATTTGACCTGCTGAATCCGCATATGAAATCCGTTTTTCGATATGACGCTTCCTTCGTTCAGTATGCGCTTACAACTGTCTTAGAGCTTTTTGGAGCGATCGCCATCCATAATCAATCTAGCATTTCTAAACATTGGAGCGAGGTTTAGTGACATAGCTTTCAGCACATCTTGGTACACTCACTGGTCTGTAATGTGCAAAGTTTCAGCCGATTCTGCCACAGTACTTTGGAGTAATTGGCTCACATCTTCGAAATGGCACCAAATAACGGCGACAATATCGATAATATAATCCAGCACTGCGAACGCAGGGATTAACGAAATCACGTCATTTATACCAAAGTTAAGACAGATACTTGGAGTATTAATTGCAGCAAAGTTTGGCTCATTTGGTAAACCACAGCTCATTAGAAGTTAGTTAACCTCCACCCGTATAGACCTACAACACCCAATTTTTCGCACTTTGATCGTATCGCACAGAAAAGTAGGAAATGGTCTAGAGATTATTTTACACGATATCAAAGCACTATATGTCAGAACTACTTCCTGAAAATTTTAGTACCGTGCCTTGCACATAGCGACCAGGGCGCGGCCAAGTTTGTGTACGTGTCATGTCGAGCTTTTGACCGATGACACCAACTTCTGATGGCTCCACAGGACGCTACGCTGCATGGAATTCTTTCAAACTTTAAACTATTTTGCACCAAACCTAATACTATTATGTGGCAAAAGACTAGCTAGCTTTTCCAACATCGAACTTCTAGTGAAATTCGTAGCCCCCCCTTAATCGTAAAATGTAAAAATATGTATTAACATTTACGTGCGTATATAACGTACCTAATATAGTGCTTCCACAACGAGCACGGGAAGTGGGGTTGGCTCCTTGCTTCAAGAGCTGGCGGATAGATTTAGCGCTTCCATGAGCATTTACTAAGTGATATAGAGCTTCTGATAATTCTGAATCCGTCAGCATAACCAAGACGCATTTCAAATCACGCAGAAAAAGTAAAAACTGAAACACAGCAAGTGAAGTGGTGGTGTTCGGGGAAACGATATTTGGGAGCCGCTCCCAGCCATGTGTGTGAATATGAAGTCATCGCAACATCTTCTGCTACAATTAAAAAAATTATATATATTATATAGTATATAATATACATAACGCTAATTATGATGAAATTTTGGCATTCATAGAAACGTGAAAGCAGGGGTCTGGGGGCAGCCCCCACCCCCAGAAGTTGAGAATTTTTGCATTCTATACAGGAAAGCAATCCTTTCTGACCACTTTTTTGCTGTTTCAAAGGTGGATCATATTTGTCGTCTAGCGGGCGCCCTGGTTTCACCAGATATACATAAATGTACATAAATAGCTCAAGCTGATAAAATTCAAATCATAGCAACGTATATAGCTATGATAAAGTGGTTTGTACATAAATAGCTCAGATAATTAATATAGAACGTATATAGCTATGATAAAGTGGGGGTAGACCCTAGCTAGAAGCTAGAGCTGCTTTTAAAAGTAACACCAGTTCCGGACAGTGTTTTTTTTCGCCGACGGCTTATGTGTAACGTTACACACCTCTCCAAAATTTTTTGCTATTTTTCAGAAAAAAAGTGTGTAACTACCTAAAAATTCCTAATTTACGCGCGTTTTGCTTAACACATGTATACAATTTTATAGTTAACAAAATTATTCCGTTAAAAAATTATAAGTAAAATTTTAACATCTTATGTATATATTTACAGCAATATATATTTGGAGTTTCACCAAATCATATCGACAAAATTAAAAAATTGAGCAGCTACATCGATGATTTGCATTTATTGGTTTTGACTTGACAGAAAGAAGGAAAACACAAGTGCACCGAAGGAGCATAATTTTTCGAAAGGCCTCCTGTAGCACAAAACTTGGCATGGAACCAGTTACATTTTGCTTCATAAGCTGAAAAATTTTGGTGCGCACGCGTTTTTAATGCAAGAACGAACAAATATAGCAAATATAATATGCATATAACTAATATATACTTAAATATATATAATACCGAAAATAAAATGCAAGACAGGGTGCAAAAGAAGGGTCTGGGGGGCGAAGCCCCCCAGAAACGGTAAATATGTGGAAACAAATGAATGAGCATTGGAAAAAGTTCCGACCATTTGGTAAAATTTGTCCAAAATTTTGGTGTAACGTTACACAGTCGCCAAAATTTTTTTGCTATTTTCCAGAAAAAAGTGTGTAATTACACGCGTTTTTGAGCAAAAAAAAACACTGGTTCCGGACGACTTTTATTAAATTTTTAATTATAGCAATGTTCACAAAAAAACCAAAAATCGAATTTTTGCCGGCAATTTCGCAAATGAAGTCTGATCGAAAAAATTTTGGTACGTATGGAACAGTAGTGACCCCCTCTACATATGCTGTAAATTTCATGCCGGTAGCCCTTGTGTAGCGTGAGTAATAAAAAATTTGTGATTTTTTGTGAACGAATTCACAAAAAAATCACTTGTTCACAAAAAATCACCACCGGATCTGATCTCAGGATATAGCTAGGAAATTTTTCTTTTCATGCATAAATAGAGCATAGTCCATAGTGTAATTATGTAAAAAAGTTGGACCCCCAAGTGTTTTTTGCACAGGCTGAACTTCGATTTTTGGTTCTCGACCACCGGGTCCAAAGTGGGTACCCAGGCCAATATGCTTGACCTTTATTATTCATACCAGAAAGCTAGGAATCCACTTATTTTGTGTTATATTGCTCTACTAAGCACAGAACAAACAATTTGGCGGAGTAATTTCGTATCTGGAATGGTCACGTGACTTGGCCTAGGGTCACGTGACCTGGGTCGGGGTCACGTGACTAACCAAAAATTTTATTTCAAGTTCCCAGAAGCCTAAAAACTCGCCTATATAGGTTTTTCGGTGCGTAGAATTCAAATTTGGCATTAGTTTTTAGGTAGCTTTTGCCCAGATAGGTTAATCCTGACCACCCTCTGGGTGTGGAGGGTCCGGGTCGGGTCCCTCGGCCGGGACCGTCTGCCAGAAGGGGGTTGAGGTACCTAAAACATGCGCTATATATAGGTTCTCCGGGCCGCTGAGCTCGAATTTGGCATTAGTTTTGCCCTAGCCGTTGCCCCAGATGCATTTTACACAAAGTTGGTAGTGATTTTTCTTTTGTGAATTTGTTCACAAAAAAATCACCCGCCGGTGGCGAAGCCAGAGGACATGGCAGGGAATCCAATACATGGTTGGATAGTTTAGAGTTAGGACATGTCACATGCATAATATGGGGTATATAGCTGCGCAAAGTCCATAGCTGTTTTTTTCGTCGAAACTTTTTGCGAACTTTTACGCAGTCCTCCAAAATTTTTTGCGGAATTTCGCAAAAAATTGCGAAATTCTTATTTTAAAGTTTTTCAAAGATAACTAATAAATTTTAGTAATTTGGGTGTATTTAAACACATTTAACTCACAGTATTAGCCAAGTTCAATATCAAAATCACCAAAACGTGGACACCCAGAGTCAGACCAACCTTATTCCGCTACCGGTTTCGGGGCTCCACGGCGGGCCCCTTCCTCAGGCGATTCTTCACACGCTGCAATCGTTCTTCGGGGGTCAAATTTCGGGGGATCCAAGTTCGGTTGAATAGGCAGATGGGAAAATTGGGGTCTCTGGGAGGGTAGGGATCCGGGGGACTGGGGGGCCGGGAGGGCTGGGAGGGCTCAAAATTGGGATTGTTACCACTGTTGCTGTTGTTGTTGTCGACTACTCCAGAATGGATGCTAGTAGCAAAAGTCCCGGGAGGTGGGGTTTTGTTTTTGCGAAGGACGGTTTCCCAATTGATTCCAAAAGGATAGTCCGAAAAGAGTTGACTTATCCACCACTTTTCCTTCCTCTTTCGTGTGGCTTCGTCGTCCGCAGAATCGATCACCGTAACTAGTGGGAAAAATGCCCTAAACGGGCATGCAATGGCTAGAATAGGGAAAGAAGGAAGGGCGGAAAAATGCCAATATATACGTATATATACTTAACAGTCGGCGCAGAAAATGGTAAGAAACTAGATTCAGCGCCGAATAGGGAAAGCAGTCGGCGCTGAAAATGATAGAAACTAGATTCAGCGCCGAATAGGGAATGCAGTCGGCGATGAAAAGGATAGAAACTAGACTCAGCGCCGAATAGGGAATGCAGTCGGCGATGAAAAGGATAGAAACTAGATTTAGCGCCAAATAGGGAATGCAGTCCGGTAGCGTGGAACAGGCAATTCCTCCGTCCATCCTATTCGCGTGAACTGCTCTGGAATGCTGCGGAACGTGCTTCCTGAGATTTTCCCATTACTCTATTGCGCGCAGGAAAAGAAAACCTACTTAGCAGAAACGAGTGTCATAAATACAAAGTCTGAATGAATTGCTGATAATCTTGATACCTTGTTGCTATGTCTAAAAATTCTTTGATAAGTCTTCACATGTCGGTTACTAGCAATGCCGGGCAAATCTGCTATAGTTAACTTGTTTCAGTCGTCGAATCCTTTTTCGCAGTTTTCGGGATAAACAGAACATTATAAACGCGAGTATATATATATATATATATATATATATATGTGTGTGTGTTATATACTGCTGGAAACGAAATATAAGGAATAATTGTATATACAAATTATTACGCTCTGAAGTGTATTCAAAAACAGATTGATGAGATTTGTGCACAGTGTTCCTAAAACGTTTTGGATAAGGCGATATTATTTCATCAACCAATTTAAACAATAACTGAACTTAAATTTAACCGAATTTTTTCGTCGCAAATAAAGCTACAGGTGTTGACTACAGAACATGAAAGTTATATATGTTCAGTGCAGTTATGCAGTTAGTTATGCAGCCGATTTGCTACTCAAAGTCTGCATAGATGCAAAAGTTCTTTCGGATCTAGCTGTCGCAGTTCACGCGAATAGGAGTTCAGCGCAGTCATGCATTTAGTTATGGAGCCGATTTGCTACTCAAAGTCTGAATAGATGCAAAATTTCTTTCGGATCTAGCTGTCGCAGTTCACGCGAATAGGATGGACGGAGGAATTGCCTGTTCCACGCTACCGGACTGCATTCCCTATTTGGCGCTAAATCTAGTTTCTATCCTTTTCATCGCCGACTGCATTCCCTATTCGGCGCTGAGTCTAGTTTCTATCCTTTTCATCGCCGACTGCATTCCCTATTCGGCGCTGAATCTAGTTTCTATCATTTTCAGCGCCGACTGCTTTCCCTATTCGGCGCTGAATCTAGTTTCTTACCATTTTCTGCGCCGACTGTTAAGTATATATACGTATATATTGGCATTTTTCCGCCCTTCCTTCTTTCCCTATTCTAGCCATTGCATGCCCGTTTAGGGCATTTTTCCCACTAGTTTCTTGCATTTTTCCGCTTTAGCGGTTTTAAGAGGGCTTAATATATAAAATGAATAAACTGCCATAAAAACGATTTGAAAAAATCAGACAGGACGTACATATATACGTACGTATATATCTATTGTAAGCACGTTTAGGGCATTTTTATCATTTGTACGGAGCACTATCTCTATATTGATGTGTGTGTGTGTAAGGGTTTATCTGAAAAGAGAACATAGGGGTCATCGCGGTGCGTGGGGTACGGAAAATTTCTAAAAACGCAATTGTTTCTGCATTAGAAAACGTTCACAGGGAGATTATCGGAAAAGAGGATGACGGGGGGCCGAACTCCCAGCGGGGGGGGGGTCGTCGCGCTGCGTAGGGTTAGCAGAATTTGAAAAACGCAATTGTTTCTGCATCAAAAAACGTTTATTAAAGAAAACAGGAAGACGGGGGGCCGAACTGGCAGGGGGGTCGTCGCGCTGCGTGGGGTGCGGGAAATTTGAAAAACGCAATTGTTTCTGCATCAGAAAACGTTCACATAGGGATTATCGGAAAACAGGATGACGGGGGGCCGAACCCCCGGGGGGGGGGGGGGGTCGCGCTGCGTGGGGTACGGAAAATTAGAAAAAACGCAATTGTTTCTGCATCAGAAAACGTTACGTTTAGTAAAGGTATTCCGGAAAACAGGAGGACGGGGGGCCGAACTCCCACCGGGGGGGGGGGGTCGTCGCGGTACGTGGAGTTCGGAAAATTTGAAAAAACGCAATTGTTTCTGCATCAGAAAACGTTTACAGAGGGGCTATCGGAAAAGAGGATGACGGGGGACCGAACTCCCCCCGGGGGGGGGGTCGTCGCAGTGCGTGGGGTTCGGTTAATTTGGAAAAACGCAATTGTGTGTGCATCAGAAAACGTTTACAGAGGGGCTATCGGAAAAGAGGAAGACGGGGACCCGAACTCCCAACGGGGGGGGGGGGTCGTCGCGCTGCGTGGGGTATGTGAAATGTAGAAAAACGGAATTGTTTCTGCATCAGAAAACGTTCACAGAGGGGCTATCGGAAGACAGCATGACGGGGGGCCGAACTCCCATGGGGGGGGTCGTAGCGCTGCGTGGGGTGCGGGAAGTTTGAAAAACGCAATTGTTTCTGCATCAGAAAACGTTCACATACGTAGGGATTATCGGAAAACAGGATGACGGGGGACCGAACTCCCGGGGGGGGGGGGGGTGAACGCGCCGCGTGGGGTACGGAAAATTGGAAAAAACGCGATCGTTTCTGGACCAGAAAACGTTACGTTTAGTAAAGGTTTTCCGGAAAACAGGAGGACGGGGGGCCGAACTCCCACCGGGGGGGAGGGTCGTCGCGCTGCGTGGGGTACGGAAAATTAGAAAAAACGCAATTGTTTCTGCATCAGAAAACGTTACGTTTAGTAAAGGTTTTCCGGAAAACAGGAGGACGGGGGGGCCGAACTCCCACCGGGGGGGGGGGTCGTAGCGGTGCGTGGGGTTCGGAAAATTTGAAAAAACGCAATTGTTTCTGCATCAGAAAACGTTTACAGAGGGGCTATCGGAAAAGAGGATGACGGGGGGCCGAACTCCCTCGGGGGGGGGGGTCGTCGCGCTGCGTGGGAGAGGGGAAATTTAGAAAAACGGAATTGTTTCTGCATCAGAAAACGTTCACAGAGGGGCTATCGGAAGACAGCATGACGGGGGGCCGAACTCCCACCGAGGGGGGGGGTCGTCGCGCTGCATGGGGTTCGGATAATTTGAAAAACGCAATTGTTTCTGCATCAGAAAACGTTTACAGAGGGATTATCGGAAAACAGGATGACGGGGGGCCGAACTCCCATGGGGGGGGGGGTCGTAGCGCTGCGTGGGGTGCGGGAAGTTTGAAAAACGCAATTGTTTCTGCATCAGAAAACGTTTACAGAGGGGCTATCGGAAAAGAGGATGACGGGGGGCCGAACTCCCACCGGGGGGGGGGTCGTCGCGCTGTGTGGGATACGGAAAATTTGGAAAAACGCTATTGCTTCTTCATCAGAAAACGTTTACAAAATGTTTTCCAGAAAACAGGATGACGCGGGGCCGAACTCCCACTAGGGGGGGGGTCGTCGCGCTGCGTGGGGTACGGAAAATTTGGAAAAACGCTATTGCTTCTTCATCAGAAAACGTTTACAAAAGGTTTTCCGGAAAACAGGATGACGGGGGGAGCGAACTCCCACCGGGGGGGGGGGTCGTCGCGCTGCGTGGTGTACGCAAAACTTGAAACACGCTATTGTTTATGCATCAGAAAATGGGTATGAAAGGTTTTCCGGAAAGCAGGAATAAGGGGGCCTAACTCCCACCGAGGGGTCGTTGCGGTGCGTGGGGTACGGCAAATTTGAAAATATGCAATAGATTCTGCATCAGAAAACGTTTACAGAGGGGTTATCGGAAAAGAGGATGACGGGGGGCCGAACTCCCCCGGGTGGGGGTCGTCGCGGTGCGTGGGGTACGGAAAATTTGAAAAACGCAATTGTTTCATCATCAGAAAACGTTTACAGAGGGGTTGTCGGAAAGGAGGGCATGTTCGCCTTGCCATGGGCTTTCATTTGTAAACAAACTTGGAAATATTTTAAGAATCGATGTTTGACCAGTCTGGACCCTGGTCACGCCCCACAGCTCGCTGGGGACACTTTAGAGTGGTCCTCCAATGACAAAAAATGTTCGCCTCGCCACGGGCTTTCATTTGATACCAAACTTGGCCACTTTTGGAAAAATCGGTTTTTGGCCATTTTTGACCAGTCCAGACCCTGGCCAGGGCGCCACAGGCCGCTGGGACCACTTTGGACGGGTCCTCCAATGAGAAAAAATGTTCCCTTCACCAAGGGCTTTCATTTGATACCAAACTTGGAAATTTTTTAAAAAATCGATTTTTGACCAGTCCGGACCCTGGTCAGGGCGCCACAGGCCGCTGGGGCCACTTAGGAGGGGTCCTCCAATGACAAAAAATGTTCGCCTCACCAAGGGCTTTCATTTGATACCAGACTTGGAAAATTTTCAAAAAATCGATTTTGGACCGGTCCAGACCCTAGTCAGGGCGCCACAGGCCGCTGGGACCACTCTGGAGGGGTCCTCCAATGACAAAAAATGTTCGCCTCACCAAGGGCTTTCATTTGATACCAGACTTGTAAAATTTTCAAAAAATCGATTTTGGACCTGTCCAGACCCTAGTCAGGGCGCCACAGGCCGCTGGGACCACTTTGGAGGGGTCCTCCAATGAGAAAAAATGTTCCCCTCACCAAGGGCTTTCATTTGATACCAAAGTTGGAATTTTTTAAAAAAATCGATTTTTGACCATTTTGGACCGGTCCGGACCCTGGCCAGGGCGCCACAGGCCGCTGGGACCACTTTGGAGGGGTCTTCCAATGACAAAAAATGTTCGCCTCACCAAGGGCTTTCATTTGATACCAAACATGGCCACTTTTGGAAAAATCGATTTTTGGCCATTTTGGACCGGTCCGGACCCTGGCCAGGGCGCCACAGGCCGCTGGGACCACTTTGGAGGGGTCTTCCAATGACAAAAAATGTTCGCCTCACCAAGGGCTTTCATTTGATACCAAACATGGCCACTTTTGGAAAAATCGATTTTTGGCCATTTTGGACCGGTCCGGACCCTGGTCAGGGCGCCACAGGCCACTGGGGCCACTTTGGAGGGGTCCTCCAATGACAAAAAATGTTCGCCTCACCAAGGGATTCATTTGATACCACACTTGCAAACTTTTGGAAAAATCGATTTTGGACCGACCCTCACCCCTCACCAGGGCGCCACAGCTCGCAAGGGACACTTTGGAGGGGTCCTCCAATGAGAAAAAATGTTCGCCTGACCAAGGGCTTTCATTTAATACCAAACTTGGTAATTTTTTAAAAAATCGATTTTTGACCAGTCCGGACCCTGGCCAGGGCGCCACAGGCCGCTGGGGCCACTTTGGAGGGGTCCTCCAATGACAAAAATGTTCGCCTCACCAAGGGCTTTCATTTGATACCAAACATGGCCACTTTTGGAAAAATCGATTTTTGGCCATTTTGGACCGGTCCGGACCCTGGTCAGGGCGCCACAGGCCGCTGGGGCCACTTTGGAGGGGTCCTCCAATGACAAAAAATGTTCGCCTCACCAAGGGCTTTCATTTGATACCAAACATGGCCACTTTTGGAAAAATCGATTTTTGGCCATTTTGGACCGGTCCGGACCCTGGTCAGGGCGCCACAGGCCGCTGGGACCACTTTGGAGGGGTCCTCCAATGACAAAAAATGTTCGCCTCACCAAGGGCTTTCATTTGATACCAAACTTGGCCACTTTTAGAAAAATCGATTTTTGGCCATTTTGGGCATGGTCCACGGTCCGGACCCCTGGCCAGGGCGCCACAGGGGTCCGGGCGAAACCTACTATAGCCTATGCTGTAGTGCTCCCGCACCCCACCCCAAACCCCAAATAAGAGAGACCTGCTCCCTGTAGATATTTCTGTAGAAGAGGTTAAAGTTGGAGTTGCGACACGGTAGGGCCCACCACCACCAGGGTGCCCCCCAGCCACATGGATAGGTCCTAGACCGAAACTAATGGGCCATTTAGATTCACCATATAGGGGTTCCTATTCGAATACGAAACCTCAGCCCAGCAGCTCTTATGTATAGGGCTGCCTACTCCGTAGGCCCAGACCCCCCCCCTTTTACACGTTAACTAGTGACCCCCGGCCAGAAAACTACAGGGGACAGATCCAAAATTCATATACCCCATGGCAATCTAGACCATGGGGCCATGCTCCACGGCGAACCTCAGACCCATCGGCCTGCCCCAGTTCAAGTTTACTTGAACAGAAGGATTGACCATTTTTGAAAAAAACTATCTCCGAAAAAATCGAAATCCTGCTATGTACACAGACCTATGGGGGGGCCCTACCTACTCCATACTCATTTCCCCAAAAATGGGGAAAAAGTTGTTCAAAAAAAACCCCATATGGTATAGGAAATCTAAGACCTCCGACCCCTAGGGGGGGGGGGAAAAGAAATGGAGAGAAAGTCGTGCATTGAAAAATTGAATCTGTCATATCTCAAAAACGGCTCGGCCGATTTTGCTCAAATTTGCACAGCATGTATATACCCCTCGTGAAGGCTTTCTACTGGTACAATATGAAGGCTCTACCTCAACTCCTCCGCCGGCTACAGGGAAAACTATGTTTTAACACTACGCAATACGCCATTTTCCCTATTCTAGGTAGTGCGCTGACGCGCACTACCTGATTTTTGAAAGTTTTTTTTTTTTGTCCGACGTCAAAAATAAGTTTTTGCAGAAACACAATTTTCCTTTGATTTTAGGCTATTGGTAATTTCGGTTTAATTTTTACCTTTTTGGCGCATGTTGCTTCATATTTCACAGTGTCTCTCAAGTATCCTACTTTAACTTACGTACTTACATACAAATATCTGGTGTCTATGTATGTGTCATGACTTTGAACATTTAAAATGATGGGAATACAAGGGGGGGGTGTGGGGGGGGGGGTTGTATTTGAAGGGGAAGTTTTTTTTGTTTTTTTTGATAAATTTTTTCTTATATTTTTTTCTTTTCTTTTTTTAAAAAAAAAAAAAAATTTTTAAATTTTTTTTTTTTTTAAAAAAAATTTTTTTTTTTTTAAAATTTTTAAAATTTTTTTTTTTTTTTTTTTTTTAAAATATTTCGTAAAAATGGTTATATTCCTTTGTTTTCGGCGTGGGGGTGTTTTGTGGTGTATTTTTTTTTTTTAATGGTTGTTTTTTTTTTTTTTTTTTTTTTCGGGGGGGGGGCGGCGCTCCAGCTCTATCTCTTTTTGTTTTTTTTATTTTTGTTATTATTAATATTTGTGGTAGTTGGTGGTAGTAGGTATACATATATTCTTATCATTAAAACAAAAATCCGAAGAAAAAGTTTTCAAAGAAAATATTCAGCGAAAACGGTATATATGAGAAACATGCATCAAAAATGCGATTGAAGGATGTAGCATGGATCCATTTGGCCTTCGCCAGAATAGCCTCTCTGGCTTCTAGCACAGTCATTTGGCTGATTTTACTTAATTTTCTGGCTTTCTGAAGGACACCTGCGTTCCGATCATCTAAATCAAGTTGGCGAGAGCGTGATGGACAACTCAGACACAAACAGAAGGTACCCTGCCCAGGAAGACCCATCGTCTCGGCCAACGGCTGTCCAACAGAGAGCTTAAGTGGGTTTGTGGACTCTCAACTCAAGCCCCTGGTCCGCCAAATTCCATCATTTATCCAAGACACCAGCGACTTTCTCCGGAAACTTGGCTCCGTAGCCGTTTCGCGGAATTGTCTATTGGCCACTGCCGATGTCTCCAGCCTCTACACCAACATCCCGCATCGCCTAGGCCTTGAAGCCTGCAGGGAAGCCCTGTCCACAAGAGACAGCCCCATATATCCGACGGAGATGATCATGCAGTTCATGGAACTAGTCCTCACGAACAATGTTTTTGAGTTCGACGGCGATTTCTACACTCAGATCAATGGTACCGCAATGGGAACCAAAATGGCCCCCAGCTACGCTAATATCTTTATGGGGTATGGGTTCGAAAGTAAATTGTTTTCGCTTGCTGAAAACAAACCTTTGGTGTGGTGGCGGTACATTGATGATATTTTCATCATTTGGGATGGTCCCCGACATGGGTTAGAACAGTTTTTGTGTCTTGCCAACAGCTTAATTCCCAGCATTAAGCTGGAAGTTGACATCGGCGGAACCAAAGTGAACTTCTTGGACGTTTCTGTGGAACTCCGCGACGGCAGAATTGTGACAGACCTATTTATCAAGCCTACGGATACGAAGCAGTATCTTCATTACGATTCTTGTCATCCGGTGCAGCACAAGCTGCCCATTGCTTATAGCCAGGCTGTGAGAATCTGTCGTATCTGCTCGAATCCGGATACCGCCAGGCTAAGATGTCGTCAGCTAAAAGAAGATCTGGTGAAACGAGGCTACCCCAGGGGCAAAGTTCAACGGAGAATTGATAAGGCTCTCTCAATAAGCAGAGAACAACTGCTTACCCCTAAGATCGAGCCTGCGGCGTCGGAAGAAGAAAAGTCTTTCTACATGGTTCTGCCCTACCACCCAGACGTTAAGCGAATAAGTGACATCCTCAGAAAACACGAGCATTTTCTGAGTGGACTGAACTCTAAAGTCAAGTTGTTCTGGCGTCCCCCGACCAAACTAAAAAATCTGCTTGTCAAGGCAAAACTACCAACCGCCGGAGCCGGCTCACCGAGGGTTGTGGCCCAGGGTCCTTGTGGAACATTTAGGTGCGGCCGACGGAGGTGTGCACTTTGCCCAGCGATCAAAAGCGGAACCAGTGTTACGAGCTCGGTCACTGGGTTGAAATATCGACTCAGAGGTAATTTCGATTGCACAAGTGCGGGCGTCGTTTATTTGGCGGAAATCAGGGGGTGCCCTTCCCAATATGTGGGGGAGACTGGCAACCCACTCTCCATACGGTTTAATGGACACCGACATGACATTCGCAAAATGGATGCTAGTAAGCCACTTTCGTGTGATTTTAGCAGTCATAGCCATAATTTACATGATCTGCTTGTTACGGTGATCGATTCTGCGGACGACGAAGCCACACGAAAGAGGAAGGAAAAGTGGTGGATAAGTCAACTCTTTTCGGACTATCCTTTTGGAATCAATTGGGAAACCGTCCTTCGCAAAAACAAAACCCCACCTCCCGGGACTTTTGCTACTAGCATCCATTCTGGAGTAGTCGACAACAACAACAGCAACAGTGGTAACAATCCCAATTTTGAGCCCTCCCAGCCCTCCCGGCCCCCCAGTCCCCCGGATCCCTACCCTCCCAGAGACCCCAATTTTCCCATCTGCCTATTCAACCGAACTTGGATCCCCCGAAATTTGACCCCCGAAGAACGATTGCAGCGTGTGAAGAATCGCCTGAGGAAGGGGCCCGCCGTGGAGCCCCGAAACCGGTAGCGGAATAAGGTTGGTCTGACTCTGGGTGTCCACGTTTTGGTGATTTTGATATTGTATTTGATTTCATTGTATCCTCGTGGATCCGTGGACTGGTAGCCGTTTTGACTGTATCTTTCTCACTAGTATATATTAGCCAAGTTATAACCATTTTTCCAAAGTCGAAGCATGTGTAAGTGTGTTTTTACAAGTATATATATAAACTTAATAGTGAAGAGAGAAGCGGGGGTCTGGGGGCGGAGCACCCAGAAGCTGAGAAAATTTTAGAAAACAGAGAAAATGCTTAGTGGAAATTCTCAAAAGTTTGGTTTCGGTAGTCAGTAAAATCCTAAAATATAAGTAAACTGCTATAAGGCTAAAATTGTTTAAATTTATGGTTTGGTAAATTTTTCAACACTAAAAGAATTTCATTGCATAGCTGTCACCAGGCATTCTTAACTCGACTAAGATTGAAAGCTATCTGCGGATATAGAAATATGCGCCGAAGGCGCGAAAATTTTTTGAATATTTTCTTCAAAAAGTATCTGAAACACGTTTAATTTTCATTTGAGACAACTGAAAATTTCTACTAAAGGCCAAAAATTTTTGCGGAACTTTACGCAAAGCTCCGAAAAAAAGTTGCGGAATTTTCAAAAAAAGTGCGGAATTTCGCAGTTTTTTTCGCAAAAAAACGCAGGTCCATAGTGAGTACCAGCAAAAATTTCAATTTTGGTCCGGAGTTGTCCGAGGGTCCGATTTTGGGTGGGTCGACTATTTTGGGCACCCTAGTCGGAGGAGTTAGGCCTCGGCAGCCAAACTTACATATGTTAGGGTTGGGACTTGTGGCTGTTACCATGCAAAAAATTTTCTGGTTGCGGCTTGTTGTTAGCCGTCTAGGTGGGTGATTTTTTTTGTGAATTTTCGGGTGATTTTTTGTGAACATTGCTATATATGTTTTATGCAATATATATGTGGTAGACAGATAGGGAAGTTAGACACTTCTAGAAGTGTCTAGTCATATTAGTCACTTCGTAAAGTGCCTAGACACATTGCGAAAATTTTGTCAGAGTGACGTTTTTCTGCAGTGTGTCTAGGCACTTCGGGAAGTGTCTAACCTTCATTAGACACATGCAGAAAATTTCATTTGTCATGAACTTATATGACTCCAATCAATTTATTTGTTGACACAACTATGGTTCAACTTTCGGAAAATTGAAATATTTAGTTCTTACATATTTTACTGCACACTTATACTTCTATTATTTTCGTCTACAGTCTATTGTAATAAAGTCAAAACAATACAATAACTATTTGTGGTTAGTGTTTTAGAACGGCCGGGTGGAACCGGGCGGCGGCCGGCCGCCGGCCACCGAAAAATGTCACCGGCCGGCCGCCGGCCACCGAAAAATGTCACCGGCCGGCCGCCGGCCAACGCCGGCGGCTGGCCGTTCACATTCAGTCTTGAATTTGTTTTGTAAATATTCGTAGCTCTGTTCAAATTGCAGTGTTATCTACAAATATTTGTGGTAGGCCGGTGGCCAGACGCTCAGCCGGCCCGGCCGTTCTAAAACACTATTTGTGGTTTTCTAAAATTGTTTTAATGCATTTCAGAAAGTGTAAAATTTTTCAGAGTTTCTGCAGACTGAAGCAAATTTTTCTCGAGACATGGTTTAGTTTTTTTAATTATTATGAAATCGCTTTTCGATATATATACACATAATTAACTATAAGCGCAACCTGAATTTCGCCAATTTTTTCAAATTTTGACTTATTTCTGTGTTTGTAATGAAAGTAGTTTTTGCAAAAATACGACCGATTTTCTAGTGATTGGGGAGAATTTAATTGCTTATTTAATTAATTTAATCTTGTTGTTTTGACTTTTGTTATGTTATATACAATATAAATACAAGTAACAAAAATGCTCCGCACAAAAGGGGATAATATGTGTGTTGGGCCTATGTCTGTCGTTTAAATTCCGGTTGAGAAAGCAAGTATATAAATCCGACACAGCAAGTTTGGGTGGGCTATGGCGAAAGTTGTTCAGTTCGATGCGGGCCTTCATTTGACTCGAAATTTGACCACTTTTGAAAATTTTAATTTTTGATCCAAAATCGCCTAAGTCCCCACCCCACCCCACCACAGCCCTCTACAGCCACTTTAGGTACGCACTTCTATGACAAAAGTTGCTCAGTTCGATGCGGGCTTTCATTTGGTACCAAATTTGACCACTTTTGAAAATTTTAATTTTTGACCCAAAATCGCGTAAGTCCCCACCCCACCCCACCACAGCCCTCTACAGCCACTTTAGGTACGCACTTCTATGACAAAAGTTGCTCAGTTCGTTGCGGGCTTTAATTTGGTACCAAATTTGACCACTTTTGAAAATTTTAATTTTTGACCCAAAATCGCCTAAGTCCCCACCCCACCCCACCACAGCCCTCTACAGCCACTTTAGGTACGCACTTCTATGACAAAAGTTGCTCAGTTCGATGCGGGCTTTCATTTGGTACCAAATTTGACCACTTTTGAAAAATTTTATTTTTGACTACTGGACACCCTACCAGATTTACCTTTCAAACGGCAAAGTGGAGCCAGTCCAGCAAAATGGGTGGGTCGGACGGCAAGACGGACTCCGGGAATGAGCTGGGCGCACCAGAAAACCTCTATGGACAAAGTTTTGAGAGGCCATGCACAGTCCTATATGGTGTTCTTGTAAGTCGGTACCGACTTGACCCTCCCGACAGCAAAGTGGAACCAGCCCAGCAAAATGGGTGGGTCGGACGGCAAAACGGACACCGGAAATGAGCTGGGCGCACCAGAAAACCCCTATGGACAAAGTTTTGAGAGGCTATGCACAGTCCTATATGGTGTTCTTGGAAGTCGGTACAGACTTGACCCTCACGACAGCAAAGTGGAACCAGCCCAGCAATATGGGTGGGTCCGACGGCAAAACTGCTTACGGGAATCAATTCGCCGTGCCAGAAAACCTTTGTATGAAAGAATTGAGCTTTCTAAGTTGAATACACAGCGAGAAATTTCGATTTTTCATTTTTCGAATTTTCACCATTTTTGACCGGCCACTGTGGTCGCATGGGAAGTGAAAGAGAAACCAGACTTAGCTATTTAGTTAGTTCAATATATGTAGTTTCTGAATATAAAAAGAAATCGGCTCCAGCTCTTAACGTTCGAGCTGCGCAGCGACCACAAAAATGGTCATTTTTCGCTCAGAGCCGACTTTGCGGCGCCGCTGCGGCGCTGTGGCGCACCTGCGGCGCAAAAAAGTTGCGATTCTTAAATGGCGCATGGGGTACTACCAGACCCTATACCCCTTTAGGTCCGGCCTCCGCTGCAGATTACGTGAAAGAGGCGGAAAGTCAGGACAATACGACCATTAAATAGGAGAAACCGGAAAAAAAACATCGCCGCCATAACCGGTCCGGGGCGCAACTTTTTAACGGAAAGTGATACGGGGCTGAAACTTCGCACACATACTAAACTCGATGTGCTCTACAATTTGCGCATGAAAGCTGCCGCGACCCCTATGATAAATATAAAATATACGTAAATAATAAACAATATAAAATTCATTAAAACAAGTTTATTGTATTAGTAGTTTAGTATTTAGTGTAGTAGTAGTATTTAGTAGTTATTGTATTGTTTTGACTTTATTAGAATAGACTGTAGACGAAAATAATAGAAGTAAGAGTGTCCAGTAAAATATGTAAAAACTAAATATTTCAAACTTCCGAAAGTTGAACCACAGTTGTGTCAACAAATAAATTGATTGGAGTCATATAGTTCATGACAAATGAAATTTTCTGCATGTGTCCAATGAAGGTTAGACACTTCGCGAAGTGCCTAGACACATTGCAGAAAAATTTCACTCTGACAAAATTTTCGCAATGTGTCTAGGCACTTTGCGAAGTGTCTAATATGACTAGACACTTCCTGAATGAATGAATGAATGGTGTGAAAAATCCGCCCCCCTCGCACGCACTAATGTCTTTCTATATGGAGGCGTGGAGGAGACCCACCTGCAGTGGTTGTGCCTTTTGTTCCTCAATACGTACATACGTACGAATATGTGTACACTACATACATGTGCGACCCCAACAAAAGGCACAACCACTAAACTGAGACTAATTAATCAACATGTCTTTAATTAATCAACATTCAACAACATTAATCAACATCAACATTCTAGAAGTGTCTAACTTCGCTATCTGTCTACCACATATATATAGTCAGGGGGGAGAGAAAAACATGAATAGGGAAGCAAGCCTCCAACTTTGTCTTCGCTTGGATTTGAATCCGTTTGAGTATACCGTTATGTACCGTGGGCAAAGGGGGGGGGGGGGATCCCAGACACTGAAAAATCAAATCTACACTTTATGGGTATATCAGTGCCTATGTGTAACATATGGCTGAGGCTTAGGCTTAGGCTGAGGCTTAGGCTTAGGGTCAGGCTTAGGCTGAGGCTTAGGGCCCTGTAACACGTAAAGATCAAAAAAGAGGTCGCCGAACAAAATTTTTAAAAGTGGAAAATTTTGGTACCAATCGACTCGTCTCGTCGTCCTGAGCACAAAAATATCAAATTTATTGCATAAAAATGCGTTTCTGATTTTCCCCCCTCTGGGTGACTTGATCCCATACCTCACTCAGCTTTGGCAGTAACAGGATTTGTCCATGTTTTTTACCCGCAAATCGGGGAAAACATGGTGCGGGGAAAAACATGGCACGGATTTCTACCAACCAGCCATTTAGAATGGTTTAAAAGCATTGTTTCAGCTTCAGCTGTTTTTAGCGTGCAAAACCCGTGGCTGGCGGCTCTCAGCTATCGGGAGCAGAGATGGAACCGGGTCACCGGGTCAGTTCGGGTCACTTTTTGGACCGGGCCACCGGGTCAAGGGCTTCGACCCGGTCTTGACCCGGTTTTCAGAATTTACCTCAAATTTAGAAATTTTTGACTTACCAAGCTAAAATTTTAGCTTAAATTTTTGTTCAATGTCCAACATTAATTGTCTTTTTTCTATATTTTAGTCTTGAGCATTTTCGCAGCTTGATGTTATTTGAATCTGTCTGTCTCTCTGGCAAATTGTTGTCTAGCTTTTTAGCTTTAGCTTTATATATAGATTTTATGATTATTGCATAACTCTATTCAGTAAAATATGCTTTGCAGATTATTTTCGAAACCAAGGTAAACGTTGAAGTATGTAAGTGAACAATTTAATTTAATTTAACGCAATACATAATGAAAAACCAAAATTTTAAAATACTCCGTGTTAATGGACAAATACTCATAGTAGAACTACAAACTTATCGGTGTTACAATTAAAATCTGCATAAATTTAGAAAAAGCTACAGCTACCATCAAATGCATTTTAAAAAACCTACAGCAAACATACGTATGTCATAGTTATTCTTTTCGGGGTGGTGATGGAACACGGAAGCCAAACATTTAGCGTTCTTAAGGCCGGTTCACACGATCAAGTTCTCGTCAAATAAATTTTACCAAATATTTTGACAGCAAAATATTTGATCAAATTGCCTGTTTACACTGTCAAAATTGCATCAAATAATTTGACCAAATTTTGATCAAATTGGGCGCCAGTTTGAATTTGCGAGCGTAGAAACTAATCAGTACGAAGCGCAAACTAGTGTTTTTCTTGTTAGCTCAATGTGATTCTGAATCCAAACCTAAAATCCCCTTGGGTCAGAGGATGGTAAGAAGATCTAAAGCAATTTACAGTTTCAAAACTTTTCATTCTCGATTTTTAAATAAAAATTATTTCATCAATTTTTTGAAGATTTGGCCATTTAAAATTCTTTATTCATTTAAATCAAATTCAAAGTATATTTAATGGAAGGTTACAGTCCCGTGATTTTGCACATTGTCTTGAAAGACCGTAGAGAAACCGCATGTGTGAAGAAAACAAAAAGCTATGCTTCAAATTAATTTAGGGTCACGTGATCCATCTGCTAAAATGTCATTGGACAAGCCGTCAAATATTTGATGGTTTTTGCGCACTGACCAAACCAATTTGATAGTTTGACAGCAATTTGATGGCAAATTTGACGGAATTTGATGGAATTTGATGCCCGTTCAAACCATCAAATTTGGTCAAATTGCCAGTTTGGTCAAATTTGATCAAATTTGTTTGAAGAAAATTTGATCGTGTGAACCGGCCTTTAGGCAAAATCAAAAAATTTTTGCAGATTTTGGAATGTTCTGGAAAACCGGGTCACCGACATAGGTGAACCAGGCTACAGTTTGCCCCCTGTGAGACCTCCCCCCACGAGAAGGCCAGACCCCCACCCCCCATAATACCCGACCTCGACTACTCCCCCCCCCCAAGCATAGGTGTACCACCTGTTTGGGTTGGGGGGGGAGTAGAAGGTCCAAATTTGGCTCGGGGGACCCCACCCAAATCCGAAATTTGGGGGAGGGGGAGGGGGACCCCCCTAAACTGTATATACCCAAGTTTTTTTGGCTAAAAATGCTCCTTTTTCGATGTACAGTACATTAAACATACTCAAAAGATTCTGTCAATAGTTTTCGTATGCCAAAATAGGGCTTGAAAATTGACAAATTTGGGCTAAAATATGCCTAAATTAGCCCAGATTGTGGTTTATAATTGCGTATATTACCTTTTAATTGCCATAAATAACCATCTTTAGCTCTTTATATGTGATTTATACCATTTTTTCGAATTTTTTTCAAAAATTTTCAGAAACTGCAAAAAAATTTTTCAAAAATTTTGCATTTTTTACCTGGTTTGGACCCAATTTTAGGGGGGGAGGGGGGTTTGAGCTCGGCTTGGGGGGGGGGGGGGAGTAGTTGAGGTCGGGTAGGGGGGAGGGGGGTCTGGCCTCTCCAGTGGGGGGGGGGGTCCCACAGGGGGCAAACTGTAGCCTGGTACACCTATGCCCCCAAGCCGAGCTCAACCCCTTTCCCCAATGTGTTAGGGGGGGGGGGGGACCCCCCCCCAAACCGACCCCCCCCCCATAAAATGGGGTTCAAACAAAAGAAAAAATGCCAAATTTTGCAAAATTTTTTGGAATTTTTCAAAAATTTTCTGAAAAAATTGGATGGAAATAGATAAAAACACTAAAAAAATAAAATACAAAACGCAATACGAGTAGTTTTTGAGTAGATTTATGTCGAACATAGCAGATTTTATGTCCAAAAAGGGCTATTTTTAGCTGAAAAATAGTTGGGTACAGTTTGGGTACAGTTTTTCCCAAATTTCCGATTTTCTAGACCCCCCCCCTAAGCCAGATTTGGACTTTTTACTCCCCCCCCCAACCCAAACAGGTGGTGTACACCTACGGTCACCGAGTCAAGCCTAAGCCCCCCCCCCAACCAAAATGACAAATTTTGGTACCCCCCCCCTTTTTGGCCAAAAAGTGGTCAAAAATGGCATAAAATCGAAAATTTAGGGGGGTCCCCCCACCTTCCGTCGGAAAAAAGAAAAGAAACTAAAGGTTAAACTGAAGCTAACCTTCAGTGACAGTTGTTTCATAATGAATAATGAGTCTGACTGGTCTTACGTAGATCCAGATTCCAGGTATACTGATCGGCCAACAAAAGGAGAAAAAATGAATAAAGCACTATATAAATATATAAAAAGGATTAATTATGAAGATGGTGATAGAACAGATAAAAATAAAGTTTCGAAGTGCATTCTCTATTAAACGTAGAACATAATATACAATTAATGATGTGCTACATTTCACAAATATATACGTAGAAGAGTGTCATGGAATACTACATATCCTAAAGATGAGTGCTCATGCGTCTCATCGCCCAGCCTCACCAGGTGCCCACCTGGCATGGGGAAACTGGGCGGATATGTACAATTCCATGTGTGACGTGGCAGTGACTTTACAAAAAAATTTTTAACATTTAAGGTGGTGATTCCCTTTGGTCACATAAAGTTTGCACCATTATTACTCATTCATTACTTGGAGTTAAGAATCCATTTTTACATCAAAATGTAGCTTGACATTTGCTCTTTTTAATGCATGCCATGAAACTAATGTTGCTTTTCAAAAATATTTTTAACACATTTTAGAAGAAGTATAATTTTCCAGAATTTTTGCAGACTCAAGTAAATTTTTTCGCGAGACATCGGTTATATCATTCGATAACTCCATCAAATAGCTGGGGACGATTTTTTATTTATTGTGAAATCGCTCTTCGTTGTAGAGAAATAAGCTGAAAAGTGTGTATAACCTGTATTTTGCCTACTTTTTCCAAATTTGACAAGCAATTACTTTAGCTAGAAAGCAGCAATCGGGGCAACTAAAAAATCGTCCCTGGGTATATTTGTGCAGAACACATTTGTTCAGTAGCAGCCCTCCATATTGCATGCTGAATGCTCCACAATCTTTGGAAAAAAATTGGTCGTGTTTTTGTAAAAACTACATTTTTTTATGATAGCAGCCTACAGCATAGCAGATGGAAGACAATCATGCGTCGGATAATTTGTCCCTGTGAGACCTTCAGATCGACGCCCTTAGTTTGATTTTACGGCTTGCGTAGTTCAAGAAATGTTGGATTATTTGATTTCTGCAAAAATGACAAGTTTTAGATGCCAAAACAAGAAAATCGGCTATATCTCACGGTAGTGAAAAGATAGAAAGTTGCTTTAAAAAGCAAAAATATGAAGCTCAATGAGATCTTTCGAATGAATATACTCATAACTGTGTAGCTGCTGTCAAACTTTCAGAACTTAGAAAAAAACCGCCCTGACCGGAAATCTCGAATTTTTGAATCGGGCTTGCGCGGAGGGTGTTAGAACGCTAAAAGAACTTATTTCGGAAAGTTTCGTCAAATTTCATCTTCATTTATGCCTCCAACCAACAATATGTGCCCAAAAGGAATCACCACCGTAAATGTCTTTAAAAGTATTTTGAGTTGCGCTTAATTTTCAGATATAAAATGATTCAATAAAGTTATAGGTAATCTAACATTTTTAGAGTTAAAACTTTTTATTTCTTTTTTAAGTTTTGTAATTGAATATCCTCTCAAGATTAACTTTCCAATTAGGTTATTAACTGAACTCTTCCAAAATTGTGCGTTTTCGGATAATTTCCATAAGCGGTCTAATTCATTTCTGAAAATCAAATATGCACGTACAGTGGAAAAATTACTATAAGTATGAGGAAATTTTATAGTTTTAAAATTAAATTTGTCTGTTTTATCAAATGGTTTAAAAATAAACTTTTTATCTTTAATTTCAATGTTGATATCTAAAACTTCAGCTGAAAATGGATTATCATTTTGACGAATAAGTGCTAAAGAAATGGGATATATTTGTAATATAATGCTTTCAAATTTATTTCTGTCATTGAACACAGTTAAATCGTCCATATAATGAAAAATATTTAATAATAAACTTGCGGATTTCCAATCTTTTAAGTATAAAACCTTCTTCATGTAATTAAATTCACAATTAAAAAGAATTAGATTTACAATGAAAGGTGCACAATCCGTTCCCATTGGTATGCTTATTTTTTGCTGGAAAACTAAATTACGTACCAACACGAAAAAAGTATTATTTATTAACAATACATTTAATATAGCGTAACAGTGTTTCTTTCGTAGTAACATTTCTAGAATTGATTTTGTTTGTCCAAAAAGCCGTTTTTGACGTAGCAGAAATCATGCTATTTTCCATAAATTTATCCAAAAGTTCTTCCATGTTTTTAATAATTACCTCATGTTCGAGAGAGGTATACATTTCTGTAAAATCATAAGTATATACAGAATTAGCATACGTAGATTTATTAAGTTTATGTAAAGCATTAATTAGCGTTTGTGAACTTTTAATTATCCAAAAGAATTTTATTCGATATCTTCCATTTCTTTCCATTACTTTACAATAATTTTCTATCTTTTCATATATTAATTTTAAGCATCGCGAAACCGTAGAAGAAATACGTTTTAAAAACGATTTGCTGCTTGCAATAATTATTCTGAATTTAATAGGATTTTTATGAAATTTTGGAAGCATACGAGGAAAAGGGATACTGCTTAAAATTTCACTTTGATTTAAACCATAGTCATTTTCTAAATTATCTTTAATACCCGTTTCTGTAGTATTAGTAAATTGATAATGTGGCACAGGGTTAGTATACCCTATCTCTTTTAAAAGTTGATTAATATAAAGCGTTTTACATATAAAGCTAAAATTCTGTGCCGCTTTATCAATAACTGTTATTACAAATTTTTCTTTCAAAGTTTTAAGATATTGATTTGCCGTATTAAACAATATTTCATCTGAGTTAGTTAAGAAATGCGGTTTTCTTTTTTTTAATTTTGACAGTTTTTGACGGAGTATCAATTTACAAGAATTAAGAACAGAATATTTCCATGGATTTAATTCTTCTTTTAAAAAAATTATATTTAACACAATACTTCTATATATATTGTTTCAAAGATTTTGACAAATCAATATAACATCTTTCTAAATCCATGCTTTTGGCTAGTCTATATTTAGGACCTTTTTCAAATAAACTTCTTAACTCTTTATTTTGAACAATTTCTAAATTACCTGTAATGATATGCCCATGATATGAGTCACATAAATTAGAATTAGAGCAATCACATGAATTAGAATTAGAAAGGAATTCATTGATATCTATGTCTGATATAACTTGTCTATAATTAAATATAAAACTAGAAATTGGTGCATCATAAGAGTATAAAACCATGGGATTAGCATATTTATTTCCATGCTCCGTTGACGAAACCCACCTATCTTCATTTGAATTAAAGATTTTTTTAAATTTAAAAAATCCATTAATTTATTAGAAGAAGGAATTATTATTGTTGGTTTATTACCTCGATTTAGTTTTTCCGGTTTTTATCCTTCCTGAAGTTTTGCATAGACCAAGTCTCTCATAAGTTCAATAAAAGAATTAGGTTTTAATTCTAAAAGTTTTGTTAAAAGTAGTTTCAACATTTGTTTAGGTTTAGTAAAAACATAAGCGCATATTTCTTTTCTAAAGCGGATAGGATCATTTTGAATAAGAGTTCTCAGGTCATTAATTTCATCATCCACTTCTTCTGCGTTCCATTTATGGCGTAAACTACGAGGAATTTTCTTTCCTCTCAATTTTGCTACATTTTTGTTTTTAATGGTATTAAAATTCCAAAAAATTGCTTGTTCACTTTCTATACCTTTCATAATATAATTTAAACCATTAGGAAATTTTGTACGTAACTTTTTGATCCAATAACTTTCTCGTTCTAATCTAGACTTTTTACTGAGATCTTCATCCACTAAGTTATGTAAAGTTTCTAAAATCTTAACACTGTAAGAATTACAAATGCCGGTATTAAAATGTTCTATCAACTCTGTACATCCTGATTTTGACTTTGTACGTATCGAGTATAAATGTTCACCAATTCTATCTTTGAGCCTCCTTTTAGTTTCACCAACGTACATCATTCCACAATCATTACATTTTATTAAATAAATCAAATTTTTTGTAGTACAAGTTAAGGTCTCATTACGATTATTACACACCGAGAAAATTTGAGAGTTATAAGATCCTTGAAAAGTAGATGAGGGGTCGACTAAAGCACAAATTCTACAAACTTTAGGACACTTATTGTACGTAGTAGTAGTAGTAGGTGAAAGTTTAGCCACCTGAAACAAGTTACCACACCCACGGTAACTTAGGTGGGCGCGGAGTGGATACCTACTAGTCAGGGACTGCCTGACTTGGGTGGGCGTAACCACCATTGGGCTAAATAGCCCTCCCACCGACCCACTAGCAGCCTGGCCCAGGGGTTAACCGCGACTTTATACCCCTTTGGTTATAACCGGATCACACTAGTGGCGCCTTTTTGTTTTACCCGTAAAAATATTCGGGTATTCGAGAGGCATACTCGGTTTTGCAATTATTGCAATGTTAGAAACAAAAATAATTTAAATCAAGATTAGCAAGTTTTTTAAAAATCAAATGCTACTAATAACACAATGAAGTACAAATAAAAGTTGTATTTGCAAAAAATTTTATTTATCATCTCATGATAAAGAAAAATCTGCGTTAAGTACATAAATATAAACAAACTGTTGTCAACCACACTCCAAAAAATGCTAAACAAAAATATACTATGCCCGGCCCACTTAAGGGCAGTGATAGACCCATAACGAGTAGAAAATAAATATTAGAAAAATTTTTAAAATCAAAAATAAAATTTAAAAAAACCCACTTAAGGGCAGTGATAGACCCACGAAGGGTAAAAATAAGAAAAACAAATTAAAAAGCCAATATACTGAAGTATAAAGAAATAAAAAGCCCACTTAAGGGAAGTGATAGACCCATAGAAGGGTACAAAAAAGAAGAAAAATAAAAGTAATAAAAAGATTTATATACCCACTTAAGGGCAGTGATAGACCCACTGAGGGTAAAAATAAGAAAAACAAAATAAAAACCAATAATGAAATAAAAAGAAATAAAAAGCCCACTTAAGGGAAGTGATAGACCCATAGAAGGGTAGAAAATAAAGAATGAAAAAATAATAATAAACAAAAGATTTACCCACTTAAGGGCAGTGATAGACCCATTACTGGGTAATAAAAAAAGAAGGGGTGGTATATTTTACAAAGTTTTTCATTATTTAATGTTGGTAAAAATGTTTATATTTTGTAAGTTTAATACAACTTTTTATTAAATTATGTGCTGTAAGCACCGACGTAGAGGGGAACGTGGGAGATAATCTCACCTTTCGAACCCCTGTATGTCACCGAAAAAAGAAAAGAAACTAAAGGTTAAACTCAAGCTAACCTTCAGTGACAGTTGTTTCATAATGAATAATGAGTCTGACTGGTCTTACGTAGATCCAGGTATACTGATCGGCCAACAAAAGCAGAAGAAATGAATAAAGCACTAATGTTATATATATATATATATATATATATATATATATATATATATATATATATATATATATATATATATATATATATATATATATATATATATATATATATATATATATATATATATATAAATATATAAAAAGGATTAATTCTGAGGATGGTGATAGAACAGATAAAAATAAAGTTTCGAAGTGCATTCTCTATTAAACGTAGAACATAATATACAATTAATGATGTGCTACATTTCACAAATATATACGTAGAAGAGTGTCATGGAATACTACATATCCTAAAGATGAGTGCTCAGAGCCCCATGCGTCTCATCGGCTCAAGAAAGTTATAGGTAATCTAACATTTTTAGAGTTAAAATTTTTTATTTCCTTTTTAAGTTTTGTAATTGAATATCCTCTCAAGATTAACTTTCCAATTAGGTTATTAACTGAACTCTTCCAAAATTGTGCGTTTTCGGATAATTTCCATAAGCGGTCTAATTCATTTCTGAAAATCAAATATGCACGTACAGTGGAAAAATTACTATAAGTATTAGGAAATTTTATAATTTTAAAATTAAATTTGTCTGTTTTATCAAATGGTTTAAAAATAAACTTTTTATCTTTAATTTCAATGTTGATATCTAAAACTTCAGCTGAAAATGGATTATCATTTTGACTAATAAGTGCTAAAGAAATGGATAAGTGCCACCCTTCGCCTAACCCCCCCCCGATTTTTGCCCAGCCACACCTATGTCTGGAGACCCTCCCCCAAAAATTTTCACTTTTTTATGCCAAAAACACAGGAAGAACTTTTTGGGTAAAATCGTTGTAAATTGCTGCGCACGGTACAACGATTTTACCATGAATTTACCACGAAGTTTTAATGAAATTTTAATATTTTTTAATGGATTTACAATGATTATATCCGATTTTTCCATGAGATTTTAATGGATTTACAATGGTTTTACTTCGGTTTTTATACGTATTTACAATATTTTTACCACGTTGTAAAATTGTTGTAAATCTGTTGTAAAATCATTATAAATGCAACTGGACCAATTTACAATGTTTTTACAACTTTTACAACGAAGTTACAACGTTTTTTAACGATTTTACCATGTGGTAGACTTGTAAAATCGTCGTAAATGTTTACAACATTTTTACAATGCTCCAAAATAAGTTTTAACAATTTTATAACAGATTTACCACGTTGTAAATTCGTTGTAAAATCATTGTAGAAACGTTGTAAACATTTACCACGATTTTACAATAAATTTACCATATAGTAAAAGCATTATAAGACTAAGGTTCACTCAAATTTACATGTTTTTTGCAGAAGGCTTGCATATTTCAGGAATAATGCAGCATTTATGCATAATTTTGCAAGCCAGTTCCCAATTTTTGCAATAGCTTCCACTCCGAGAAAAAGACTTGTAAAGTTTCTACTCGAAATGTAAATCCAAGAGAACCGTTGCTATGGAAACCAGACCTACGAAGATACATCATGCATATACAAGCGTGGTTGGGGTCGGGCGGGACTCCGGGGTTGTGGTCATAGGTGTAATTGGGAGGAGGTTTGGGGGGGGGGTAACCCCCCAGCCATTTTTACAAACCCCCCAAACATTTTTGGGGGCACCCGACTCCCCCCCCCCCAACGGGGGGGGGGGGGGGGGGGGGGAGTCGCGCCGGAGGCGCCAAAAATTGGCCAAAACTTGGGTATTTTTAGGGTAAATTCTGCACAATTTTTCAAAAAAGTCCAAATTTTTGGCTTTAACGTCTTTCTTATTGCGAGAAATACACGTTTTTAACGGTTATATGGACTTTCTGGCTCCACATTGACCTTATTTTAGACTTAGAAACATGTTGACAATCAAGTTTACGAGTTTAAAAAAACCCCTGTCTAATGTCAAAATTACTTCATAGTTGAATGTTTTTTTGCATTAGCAATGGCTGAAAATGCGATTTTTGACATAAAAATCGAAAATTTTTTTGGGGAGGTTTGGGGGGGGGGTCGTGGCGGGGGGGTTGGGGGTCTATAAAGGGGCCCCCCAACCCAAATCCCCGTTACACCTATGTTTGTGGTAATAGCATTCAAGGTTGAATCTGTTGCTGTTGGGATGAGTGAGGCCACCAGCCCCACCTTTCGTCGGAACCCCCCCCCCCTGGCCCCCTCCCCCAGATTTTTTGCCCAGCCACACCTATGGTTGGAAGGAGCTCCCCCATTTTGGTATTTTGTCATAGATGTGTTAGGGCGGGCGGGCCCTCCTAAAAAGTTTTGCCCACCACTACACCCAAATCGGCCTTCGGCGGACCCTCCACTAAAAATATTGAAACTCCTACTTAAATTTTTTAAGTTTTTATCCTAAATTACTAGGTTTTTGCTTGTATTACGATTTCGGAGGCTTTCCTCAAAGCGCAATTTACTCGAACAATTTTTGCCAGCCCCGCTCTCTAAATTTCACAAAAGTTGTATATATTACATATATATAATATATATATTTATATATATAACTACGTATTTCAAATATTTTGAAAAGTGCCAAATTAAATTTTCGACCCGATCGGCTATTTGGCTTGCTTACGTACATATAAATGTAGAGGCTTCAAAAATTTTATATACCGTTTTTGTCTCCAAACGTGCTGTTTTCTTCAAGTGCTTGTAGCTCAGTTGGTAGAGCACCTCGGGCGAGTCACTCGAGGGGGTCCCGGGTTCAAATCCTGGCAGGCAATTTTGAGCACGTATGGAGTCTGAAAATTCTCTCTCGTGAAAAGGACTTAATAAGCTTCTACATATATTATATATATACGTATAGTCGTTTTTTAGAATTTCCGATTAAAAAGGATATGATCTCATTCCACACAAAGATCTCAGCGTCTACTTTTCTTCTTTTCTCAACTGTCCTTTAGTTACTTTTCCATACTTCTATTTGTGTTCTGCACTGACTTTTCCTTGTTTCAGGTATATAATCACGTTTAGCCATTTGCAGTATTGATATTCGGTGCAAAAGTGTATGCCTGATCTGATATATATATATATATATATATGTCTCTTTTCCCGTATTATGTATGATGGCATAATTGATGAATATACCAATTTGCTATGCGATGTTCGGTGCATAAGGTCTACTGGATTATTACAGTGTAGCTTTTTGCACCGGAGCTACGCATTACAGGCTAGACCTATTTGAATCTATAGACATTCCCCCAGTTTTGATTTTTTTCACGTATGGAATGGAATGAAATGAACAACCGCCCCACCATACTTTTTACCATAATATTGGGTAAGTTTTTCTGTACTATCGTTCTGTCACTTAAAAATTACAAAAGTAGTTATATAGTTTTCTTTTGGTTGTAGACTGGATCATGACTGGAAAACGAGGGAGACCTGTCCAAATAAATTACAACCGGGTTGAAGATGTCTTAGCCAAAGCGAAGCCAGAAATAATCAAGGACAATGATTTAGTCTCCCCGACGTGCCTAATTTGGAAAACCCTCGGGGCTGAACTTGGCATGTCAGCTTCAGCTGTATACACAATGCTGAAGAAAGATCGGAATAATATTTATTCCAACCTTGTGTATACCTCCCAGAATCCTGCCAATTGTAACAATAATGTATGCCAAACTGATAATGAGAATTCGGATTGCAGTAGCCACAGTGCTGACGATTCATCCGAAAACTGGCAGGAGACCAACCCGAATCAGTCCTTGACCCTTTGGAAAACGTTTGATATTCATTTCAGTAAACAAGAATGGGAAGCCATCATGCCTACTTCAACCCTCCATCGCCAAAAATTGCCCGGTTAACTGCTCCCTACGTCCTCGAAACTCCCAGGTGACCGCTTTGACTGTGCGAGAGAACAATGCAACCGCTGCTTCCGGTTTTGAAGTGGCGATCACGCAGCTTTTGAGGCAGTACGAAGAAAGGCCTTGCAGAGAACCTCTGACTTTGCCCAGTCCTATTTCCACCAGATCGTATGGCTGTCCTGGTACCAGAACCATCCAAACTAGGGAGATCGGCAAGCACATTTTGGTTGAACTCGGCGGCCAGGTGATAAGTCCCATCCGTGATGACGCCGCTGTGCCAGTGGATTGTACAGAGTATGCACTATCCTGTTTTCTGCCATCCTTCAAATGTAACGGGTGTGACTTTACGTTGAGAGCAGTTATTGTGTTCCGCCCCCCTGACAGCGGCATAGACGGGGCCATAGGCCATTATGTAGCCTTCTGCAGACGCAGAAATGGTCAGTGGGAGGTATACGACGATTTAAGCCCAAGCAAGGCTCGAAGATTGGGTCCGGACAGTCGAATTACTGCTCAGATGCTTCTGTACACAATTTGAAGAAGTTTAGAAATTTGCCCGGTCCCCCCACCAGAAATTCTTGCCCCTCGGATTTTTGCCCCCTCCCCAACAAAAAGCCTAGAATAAGCCCAGTACGTATATATGTAGAAACATGGAAGCATAAACCTTACATACCCAAAAGTAAACGGAAGAGTTGTATATCCAGATTCAGCACCATCAATTCTCATTTATATACTCATGACGAAAAGTATGCAACATGGTTTTTGTGACCACAGGGATTACACAAAAGACCCCATTCTGCCGATAAAACCCAAATTGCATACGGACTAGGTTAAAGGCATATATATACTATATACGTATATACGTCTGTATATAGATTGAAAATCATATCTGGTACCTAAACACAAGCCATACGTTTCACAATATAAATATTTATACATTTGTTTGCATAGTCGGGGTCACACAGCCATAGGTGTAACTTGAGAAAAAGTTGGGGTAGGGTTAGCCGAAATTAGGGTTGGTGCCATCAGCCGGTTTCAGGTTGGGTGGGGTCTGGAAAAATTTAATTAGGGGGGATGAAAAAGGGGCCCCTATATTTCGGGAGAGGGGGCCCCCACCCCAAATCCCCGTTACACCTATGGTGCACCCCCACGTACACTTGGGATTTCACTGGGAAAGTGAGAATGGGGTCCTCCCGTTGAAGCCACATAAAATCTCGACTTAAGCGGTCAATTTAGCACATTTTTCAAGAAATTTCCAAATTATCTTAGTTAAACAGATTTTTATCTTAACTAATTTTAGCTTTCTAAAATATATATTTCCGTTATTTTAGCATAATAATATAGTATTAGATCATTTTAATTATAATCGTAGGCGTGGCTGCCAAAAAGCTGGGTGGTTTCGGCTCGGAGTGAAGGGAGGCGGTCCGCAAAAAATTAACAAAAACCCTTTATATATATATATGCATTTTCCATTTTGCCCACATTTTGGTCAAAAATTTGGAGAAGGGGTTGCCAAAATTTGTCGTTCGGGTGGTGGGTCTTGCCCACCCCCACCACCGTAATATATCCATCAAGTTCACCAGTGATTATAATTAAGTCACACTTTGCACTTTTTTCATTTAATCCACGGATTTTATAATAATTAAAAAATTTGCCCCCCCCCTTTTTGGGTGGTCCCCCCTTAAAGCCAAAAATAATTAAGGGAATGGTCTTCCCCGTCCCAAATATTGTTATACCTACCCCCAAATCGGCCTGTGATAACGAACCCCTCCCCATCCCAGCCCTGGTCGCTTTCAGAAACATGCATGATGTATCTTCGTAGGTCTGGTTTCCATAGCAACGGTTCTCTTGGATTTACATTTCGAGTAGAAACTTTACAAGTCTTTTTCTCGGAGTGGAAGCTATTGCAAAAATTGGGAACTGGCTTGCAAAATCATGCATAAATGCTGCATTATTCCTGAAATATGCAAGCCTTCTGCAAAAAACATGTAAATTTGAGTGAACCTAGGTCATTATAAGGACGTTGTAACTTCGTTGTAAAAGTTGTAAAAACATTGTAGATTGGTCCAGTTGCATTTACAATGATTTTACAACAGATTTGCAACAATTTTACAACGTGGTAAAGCTATTGTAAATACGTATATATAAAAACCGAAGTAAAACCATTGTAAATCCATTAAAATCTCATGGAAAAATCGGATATAATCATTGTATATCCATTAAAAAATATTAAAATTTCATTAAAACTTCGTGGTAAATTCATGGTAAAATCGTTGTACCTTGCGCAGCAATTTACAACGATTTTACCCACCAAAGTTCTCTCTGTGAAATCGCATTTTCAGCCGTTTCTAACGATAAAAAACATCTAACTATAAAGTAATTTTAACGTTAGACAGTGGTTTTAAACTAAAAAACCTGATTGCCAACATGTTTCCAAGTCCAAAATAAGGTCAAATTGAGTCATATGATCCATAATACAGTTAATAACGTGTATTTCTCATAATAATAAAAAGTTTATTAAGCCAAGAATTTGGACCATTTTTGAAAATTTTTTCAAAATTTAACCTAAAATACCCAATTTTTGGCCCTTCGGCGCTACTACTCCCTCTACGTTATTTCTAACTAAAAATCAACAATATAGATTTCTTCACTTTTGCCCATTTATTGGAAAAGAACTTGAATTTTTTGCATAAATTTCTAATTTTTACAAAAATTTCGAATTTTTACCAATTTTAAGACAAAATTTTCAAAATTTTGAGGGTGGGGTTTGGCAAATTTGGGTGGGAGGGGTCTGGGTTTAGCCATTTGGGGGTGGGGGTCTGCCTCCAAAATTTCGTGGGTGGGGTCGGTACTTTTCCATTTGGGGGGAGGGGTTCCCCCCAATCCCCCGCCCCCCCCCCAGTTAACACCTATGCTCACCCTCACCCCTAATATATTTTTCTATCCCCCCCCTAGTTAACACCTATGCTCACCCTCACCCCTAAAAAATTTTTCTTCCCCTCCCGTCAAATCGGCTTTCGGCCGACACCCCCTAAATATTTTCAAACCCCTACCTGATTTTTTGCAAGTTCTTAGCCAAAAATTCCAAAAATTTTCAAAAACAGCGAAAAATCGCGGTGAGGATGCTGGAGTTTTGCTGTCGGCTCGCCGGCATTTAGAGGAACAGGTCTACTTCCGCCAGAGGGGTTCTTATCCTCCACCTAGGCTGTATGTGGCCCCTTCCGTGCCGGAGTCGGCACCAGGGCCAATTCCCGGCCTTACACCAGACCTGGTGTCGGCCCTCCGTATGTGCGCATGCGGCTTGTCGGGTCGGTCTGGCCAGGCAGGATCCTCTGCTGGGGCCCAAACTCGCCGGCGTAATTCAGAGCCGGACCCAACTCAGCTGATTCGGGATCAGAATCAGCCTGACCGGCCTGGCTCCGACGAACCTTTATGTGTGGGACGACGAATAAGGTACCCACCCAGCTAGGGGCTAGCTAGCAGGGACACGCCCCCACAGCAGGAGCCTAAGCCGTCTCCTGCCCGTAGCTATCGGAGTTCGGCTCATATATAGATATCTCCCCCCACCTGGTGACCTGAATAGACCACCGTCCAAATCAGAGCCGAAGGTACCCCTTCGGGCTAAGGAAATGGTGGATGCTGGCTCTGACCCCATCCCACCACCGGATAATAGGGTGGTACCGTGGGTCAATCCTTTGGCCCTCCTCGTCAGAGTCCCACAACCAGGACTATGTCGCCGGCGGAGTACCAGGTATGCCGGTCCCTCATTTACTCAGTGGCTGGCTGACTTGCCGGACGTCACATGGGGAGCACTCGACGAGTATATACTACCCGGAATTGTGCGTCGACTTGCTCAGACTATGGCCCTCTGAACAAGAGGAACCGGATGCTGGACCTTCACAATTCCAGCTATATGGGGCTCAGCCAGAGCAGCCTCATGCAGACGACGCCGGGTTGGCTAATCTGCCTTTCCCACAGCAGTCTGTATATTGGCCATCACGACCTAAGGCTAGGTCTGTGCCAACTAGGGCTGAAGCAGAGGCTGAAACCGCCCGGTTCCAAGTATATATAAAATTTGTAGTTACATGTTATTTAATATTTGATGCAGGTCCCCCTTCAAGGCGTGTACAACCAAAATGACAAATCTCTTCAAAGCTATTCAATTTAAGCGATAATAAACAATTGGGTCTTTGGATTTTTAACTTTTGGCTTACTTTGAAATAGCTTCGGTACAAACGCAGGATACTCAGCATACATTAAAACTTGTCTTTAATCGAGATCTGATTATCGAGCAAACTGTTTCGACAATCAACGGTGCGTTTATACTGGGTATCTAAAAACAGCCAGTCCTTTTGAACAGAATCTTGAAAACAGCAAACGCTTCAATTCAGCAAAGCGTGCTAGAAATAAGATACTGTTGATAAAATTTCCCTTATCTTAAAATTTCTTTGACAACAGTATCTAAAGAAGTACATAGTTTTCAACAAATTTTGATGCAGTTAAAGTATTTAAAAGCTGAAAGACAAATTGGAAAGAGGAACGTAAATTATATGAACCAGTTTCTGTAAGGTTCGACCAGGTAGTGGTAAGTCTATTTCTCGACCTCCATGGATTTCGCCCATTTACGCGTAATCTGTATATGTGCTCCTTCCCATAACACGCTCCCACCTGTGTTTTGGGGTCACACATGTATATATATATACAAGTAACAAAAATGCTCCGCACAAAAGAGGATAATATGTGTGTGTTGGCTGTATCGTATATATATATACTTTAAATATCCTTTACATATATAATAAATATAAATAGGTATAAAATTCCGGTTGAAGAAGTAAAGACAAAAGTTTCATGGGCACGTGACGTTATTTGGCACAGTAAATATTGGTGGATGGTTCCATGTCAAAAGTTGCTCAGCTCACTTAGGGCTTTCATTTGATACCAAATTTGACCACTTTTGAAAAATTTTATTTTTGACCCAAAATCGCCTAAGTCCCCACCCCACCCCACCACAGCACTCTACAGCCACTTTGGGTACGCAGTTCTATGACAAAAGTTGCTCAGCTCACTTAGATCTTTCACTTGATACCAAATTTGACCACTTTTGAAAAATTTTATTTTTGACCCGAAATAGCCTAAGTCCCCACTCCACCCCACCACAGCACTCTACAGCCACTTTGGGTACGCAGTTCTATGACAAAAGTTGCTCAGCTCACTTAGAGCTTTCATCTGATACCAAATTTGACCACTTTTGAAAAATTTTATTTTCGACCACTTGACCTCCCCCACCCGACTGACCCTCCCGACGGCAAAGTGGAACAAGCACAGCAAAATAGGTACGTCGGACGGCAAAACGGATACCGGGAATGAGCTGGGCGCTCCAGAAAACCCCTATAGACAAAGTTTTGAGAGGCCAGGTAAAGCCTACTATGGACCTCCAGGAAGCGGTTTCCGACTTGACCCTCCCGACGGCAAAGTGGAACCAGCCCAGCAAAATAGGTGCGTCGGATGGTAAAACGGATACCGGCAATGAGCTAGGCGCACCAGAAAACTCCTATGGACAAAGTTTTGAGACGCCAAGTAGAGCCTAGTATGGACCTCCAGGAAGCGGTTGCCGACATGACCCTCCAGACGGCCAAGTGGAACCAGCACAGCAAGATGGATGAGGCCTACGGCAAAAAGGACACCGGGAATGAGCTGTGCGCACCAGAAAACCCCTATAGACAAAGTTTTGAGAGGCCAGGTAACTTTGGGCTTTCATTTGATACCAAAATTGATTATAGTCAGAGGGGGGAAAAAGCATCACCGGCAAAGTGGGGGAAAAAACAACGGCTCACCCTGCTCGACTGGTATAAGATAGAGATACAAAATCTAGTGCAAATGAAAGCTCAAGTCTTGTACTTTAAGATCATAATACAAATAACCGTTCCTGTCGATTGAGCCTTCGTGTGGCATGGGTCCGAAGTTGACACCCAAAAATTGTCCAAAAACCTAAGGATTTTTCAAATTTTCTAAGATTATGCCAACTTACTGGTAATAGTTACAGGAGTCATTTTGTGCATGAAGGGGTTTGTGGATGTGCTCTATAACGTGGGCTAGTCGGATTTTCGCTAGGTCACACGGTTGAGAAATAGTGACCATCTTTTTTCCCCCCACACTTTTTGCACCAGAGGGGGGAAAAACAACGGTGTGCTTTTTTGCCGGCAGTTTCGTTTTTTGATTTAAGCAAAAATAACGACTAATTGTTTACTCATTTGAACTGCTATACCCCCCAATTGACCTTCCGCTGCCGAAAAGAGCCATATGACCTGCCCCTGTGGAGGAATGCTGGCAAATATTCCCAGGGGGGTAAATCATGCAGATAACAAGAAAATTAGTTTCCATAAACAATATTTTTGTGATATTATGAACTGTGGACATTCCAGAGAGTTTCACAAGTGTGGATATGCAAAAGACTCCACCCGAAATGGATGACCCCTGAACACTTTTGTGCGATTTTGCCACCCATCATAAATAAAACACTCAATTTCGTGCGGGTTAATATTGCAAAATGGTGTATTTTATCATTGCAAGTTAACACAAAAGGCGATTAAATTATAAATTACCGGAAAAAATAAGATTTTGTAGACCAAAAATCTTAATTTCCTAGCAATGTTGGCTCATTACTAAGTTTGGCATTTACGATGGATAATACTAAGCCTGGCTGCCGGCAACGAGTTTTTAGAAGTAGATATTGCGTTTTATGCCTTTAAATGCCATTTATCTGCTGCTATGGTGGTAAAGGAACGAAATTTGGTGCCATCTTTTTTCCCCACCCCCATCTTTTTTCCCCCACTTGTGGGGGAAAAAAAGATGGTCTATATTGAGGCTAGCCTACTAGAAGTACAACCGAATGCTGATTTTACTGGTGGTATAGAAAGTACAGGCCAAGCCCTACATGCTGGTATATAAAGCGTCTGGCTAGCTACAGTCTGTAGCGAGTAATAACCTTATTTCGAAAATCGTTGTTTTTTCCCCCCTCTGACTATACTTTTGAAAAATTTTACTTTTGACCCAAAATCGCCTAAGTGCCCACCCCACCCCACCACAGCACTCTATAGCCACTTTGAGCATGCAGTTCTATGACAAAAGTTGCTCAGCTCGCTTAGGGCTTTCATTTGGTACCAAATTTGACCACTTTTGAAAAATTTTATTTTCGACCACTTGACCCCCCACCCGACTGACCCTTCAAACGGCAAAGTGGAGCTGTTTGAAGAGAGCTTTCGAATGATACCAAACTTGTCCGGAAAAAATGAAATTTGAAAAAATCGACTTTTTGATACAAGTTTAAAAGTGGGGTTTTTTTTCTCTGTATCGACCACTTTTATAGGACGATTTTTGCGCACACCGATTTTTCAAACGGCCCATAGGAAAAATTTTTCTATACTAATTTTTGATTATCTAGGTTATGGTCCAGATCAAGTTTATGTTTGATTTCCGAATTTCGCTCTGGGTCGATTTTTACAGATGGTCAAAAATGGAAAAATCGACGTTTGGACTTAGAAATTTTTCGAGGTCCCAACACAGAAAATTGTCAAAAAGTCGTCTAAAATAGCATTTTTTGGCCATTTGGTGGTGCGCATATATAGTAAATCGGGGTCGCTGAAAACGATGAGCATACTGCCGAAACCGATGGATGTGACCCTCAGGCCCCATGGCGCCCGTGGTTCCTCGCCCAGGGTCAAAGTTGGGAAAAGTCCGTAAAAACGGCTATTTTCGGCCATTTGGTGGTGCCCATATATAGTAAATCGGGGTCGCTGAACACGATGAGCATACTGCCGAAACCGCCCGAAGTGACCACTGGTCAGCATGGCCCCGTGGCACCTCGCCCAGGGTCAAAGTTAGGGTCAAAGTTTGGAAAAGTCACTAAAACAGCGTTTTTCGGGGTTTTGGTTGGGGGCATATATAGTAAATCGACTACGCTCGTTTCAATGAGCATATTTTTAGAACCGACGGAAGTGACCACTGGTCACTATGGCCTAGGTGGCCTATTGACCAGTGGTCAAACCCCCTAAAACAGCGTTTTTCGGGATTTTGGTTGGGGGCATATATAGTAAATCGTCTACGCTCGTTTCAATGAGCATATTTTCAGAACCGACGGAAGTGACCACTGGTCACTATGGTCTAGGTGGCCTATTGACCAGTGGTCAAACCCCATAAAACAGCGTTTTTCGGGGTTTCGGTTGGGGGCATTTATAGTAAATCGACTACGCTCGTTTCAATGAGCATATTTTCAGAACCGACGGAAGTGACCACTGGTCACTATGGCCTAGGTGGCCTATTGACCAGTGGTCAAACCCCCTAAAACAGCGTTTTTCGGGATTTTGGTTGGGGGCATATATAGTAAATCGACTACGCTCATTTCAATGAGCATATTTTCAGAACCGACGGAAGTGACCACTGGTCACTATGGCCTAGGTGGCCTATTGACCAGTGGTCAAACCCCTAAAACAGCGTTTTTCGGGATTTTGGTTGGGGGCATATATAGTAAATCGTCTACGCTCGTTTCAATGAGCATATTTTCAGAACCGACGGAAGTGACCACTGGTCACTATGGCCTAGGTGGCCTATTGACCAGTGGTCAAACCCCCTAAAACAGCGTTTTTCGGGATTTTGGTTGGGGGCATATATAGTAAATCGACTACGCTCGTTTCAATGAGCATATTTTCAGAACCGACGGAAGTGACCACTGGTCACTATGGTCTAGGTGGCCTATTGACCAGTGGTCAAACCCCATAAAACAGCGTTTTTCGGGGTTTCGGTTGGGGGCATATATAGTAAATCGACTACGCTCGTTTCAATGAGCATATTTTCAGACCCGACGGAAGTGACCACTGGTCACTATGGCCTAGGTGGCCTATTGACCAGTGGTCAAACCCCCTAAAACAGCGTTTTTCGGGATTTTGGTTGGGGGCATATATAGTAAATCGTCTACGCTCGTTTCAATGAGCATATTTTCAGAACCGACGGAAGTGACCACTGGTCACCATGGTCTAGGTGGCCTATTGACCGGTGGTCAAACCCCATAAAACAGCGTTTTTCGGGGTTTCGGTTGGGGGCATATATAGTAAATCGTCTACGCTCGTTTCAATGAGCATATTTTCAGAACCGACGGAAGTGACCACTGGTCACCATGGTCTAGGTGGCCTATTGACCAGTGGTCAAACCCCATAAAACAGCGTTTTTCGGGGTTTCGGTTGGGGGCATATATAGTAAATCGTCTACGCTCGTTTCAATGAGCATATTTTCAGAACCGACGGAAGTGACCACTGGTCACTATGGTCTAGGTGGCCTATTGACCAGTGGTCAAACCCCATAAAACAGCGTTTTTCGGGGTTTCGGTTGGGGGCATATATAGTAAATCGACTACGCTCGTTTCAATGAGCATATTTTCAGAAGTGACCACTGGTCATTATGGTCTAGGTGGCCTATTGACCGGTGGTCAAACCCCATAAAACAGCGTTTTTCGGGGTTTCGGTTGGGGGCATATATAGTAAATCGACTACGCTCGTTTCAATGAGCATATTTTCAGAACCGACGGAAGTAACCACTGGTCACTATGGTCTAGGTGGCCTATTGACCAGTGGTCAAACCCCCGAAGACAGTGGTCATTGTTTGGAATAGAGAATCTTCTGGGAGTAATAAATTGCAGACTACTTCTGCCTAAGAGCAGCGCTCCCAAAAATTGGAAGAAGGACAAGTAGGAAAAATGCTCCTTGCAGTCGCATGTAAAATGCAATATGAGCTATGATGGTCAACATTTAAATATGTCAAGGACAAGATTTAAAACGTCTAATATGAGCCAGCATCTAAATCGGTAAAGGACAAGCTGTAACTGGCTAATATGAGCCGCCACGTTTCTCTTGGGCTCATATTGACGCGAGGATACTAAGTTGAGTTAACTATTTTTCACTTTTCAAATTCGCATGTACACGTAATTGTCATGACATACGTCTGGTCTTGATACAATAAGTAAAGTCAAGTGGGTAAGCACACATCAAAGTTTTGCACATCGGCTGTGTATTTTATTGTATAAGTTCTGTGTACAGTAAGCCGGTACTGAAGACTTGAAGAATACCGGTTTACTGGAGCTTTATGCATTTGTATCTAGTTTGCAGTGTGTCTATGATTTAGAAAACTGGTATATACCAAATGTATATGCCATTTAATTCAACTTTAAAGGGGAGAACTTTAGCTGCTTAAAGTGTTCACATATATACCTTAAATACGGTGTTTGAGCTAGTGAAATTAGATTCAGACAGGATACCTATAACCAAACATTATATGAAGCTAATGACATTACGCAAGACGGTGAGGATTTTTTCAGACTTGGGATTGGGAATAAAAGTAAAGAGTCTGTAGGCAAGATGGTAAGAGGTCGTCGTGATGTCAAGCCGTTGAAACCACGGCAGCGAGCGTCAATATGAGCCCAAGAGAAACGTGGCGGCTCATATTAGCCAGTTACAGCTTGTCCTTTACCGATTTAGATGCTGGCTCATATTAGACGTTTTAAATCTTGTCCTTGACATATTTAAATGTTGACCATCATAGCTCATATTGCATTTTACATGCGACTGCAAGGAGCATTTTTCCTACTTGTATATATATATATATATATATATATATATATATATATATATATATATGGGAGGGGAGGAGGAAAACGGAACCGGAACTGGCTTTAAAAAGCCGGAACCGGAACCGGAACCGGAACCAGCTCTTTAACACTACAAAAATCGAAAATTTTTTCAGAAATTTAGAAACGAAAATTTAACGTTTGAATTATATTTTATATAGTTATTTCAATGAACGAACATGAAATTTGCAATTTATTAAGCAAATTTTTCTTATAGCATAGTTAAGGTTTACTACATAGTTTATAGCTTTAAAATTAAAATTTAAAATTACCACGGTGTGAATATGCTGTTCGAGACATTTTCGATGAATAAACTGCATCTATATTTTTTACATTTATATATATATATATATATAACATTTACAATTTCGATGAATAATTTAATTGAATGCAAGTTGTCTTTTAAAGGAGATTTACTGGCAAATAAAATTTATATATATATACATAATTTCTTAATTTTAAATTTTAAGTTTTTAAAAGTTAAATTTTCAATTATGCTAAACAAGTATGTAGATAGAAATAGATTCCACGAAGTTTTTGTGAGCACCAAAAACTGCTCTTACAGCTTTCGCCAAAATAAGTCAGAAACATGTTTAGTTTTTATCTGGCTTGTCTGATAATTTTTAGTCATAATCAAAAAGTTTATTTAACTTTACTAGAGCTTCAGGAAAAGTTGCAGCATTTTCAAAACACAAAATAAAAAATAATGATGCCATTTATATACATTTTTAGAAAACAAAAGATATCTATTACCATTTTAGTTTACTTTTATTCTCTGTATTTGAGATAAAATTAAAATAATATTTCTGAAAATCTCTGTTCTTGTACAAATCAGTTTGTATGTTCCTCGTATAGTTAGTCGCTCAAAGATTCCAAGCAGATATAAACATTCAGCGGCTGTTAAAAAGTTTTTAAATAAGAAAAAGATAGCTTTTCGTAAATATAAAGACAATGCTACTGAGGAATCCTTGCAACGCTATAAGCAGATTGCTAGATTATGCAAAATGGAAATTAAAAAAGAATCTTTGCTGAGAGAATCGAAGTTTTTGAAACAGCCAAATTCTAAAAAGTTTTTCAAGTTTGTCAATAGTTCACTTTCGTCTAGAGATAGCATATATATCTATGTTGGTTGATAATCAAACTCAAATTACTGAACACCGTGATATGTCAAATGTATTTGCTAAACAGTTTTCGTCAGTATTTGTTACGGATGATAATACTAGCCTAATATTCCTGAGGTGTTAGTTGATGATGATAATATTCGACTGCTGGAAAATTTTGTTATTACGAGAAAACATGTGGAGGACGCTATTAAAAAAGTCAAAACCAACTCCAGTGGGGGGCCGGATGGTTTACCTGCCATTTTTCTCAAAAGATTTTCAACTCTCCTATGCATTCCCCTCCAATTAATTTTTCAAAAATCTTTTAACGATGGTGAAATTCCTGTAGATTGGAAAACTGCCAAAGTCGTTCCCATTTACAAAGGGAAAGGAAGTAAATCAGTTGCTGTAAACTATCGCCCTGTCAGTTTAACCTGTATCTGTTGCAAATTGATGGAACATATACTTCGCGGTGTTTTGTATCAATACTTTGACGTTACTCGTATTTTGTCGGATGTTCAACACGGGTTTAGGTCGGGCAGGTCCACCCAGACACAGCTTTTACACTGTCTTAGGGATTGGGTGGTGGAAATTGATAGAAAAGTACCAGTGGATGCAGTGTACATTGATATTAGTAAGGCGTTCGATACGGTTAGTCACTCAAAATTGATTTTCAAATTGAAAAAGTACAAGATTCCTACTAAATTTATTAATTGGATCGAATCCTTTTTGTCAAACCGGTCTCAAGTAGTGACAGTGGGGGGTATTGATTCACAACCGAGTATTGAGTGGATTCCCACAAGGTAGTGTTTTGGGTCCCTTACTGTTTCTGGTGTATATAAACGATGTTGTAAATCGGGTTGAGTTTAGCAAAATCCAGATATATGCTGACGATACTAAGCTGTATCTCCCCTGTAAGACTGCTGCTGACTATGAGAAGTTTCTTAAAGATATAGATGGTGTTTTTAGGTGGGCAAAGGAAAATCAGTTAAAAGTCGCTCTGGAAAAATGTGTAATGATGCATTTTGGTTTCAATAATCCTGGTCGAAACTATGAAATTAATAATGTTGGTATCCCCTGCGTAGGCAGTATTCGAGATCTAGGTGTCATCTTTGATAATAAGCTTACGTTTTCTGAGCAGTGTGAAAAAGTCCATGTTACTGCATCGACTCGTGCAAATATAATTTTTAAGAGTTTTAGTTCTCGGGATTGGGCTTTTTGGTGGCTATGTTTGTAACGTATGTCAGACCTCTCCTCGAGTATAATTCCTCTGTTTGGAGTCCTTACACTAAAAAGGATATTTTGATCGAAAATGTCCAAAAGCGGTATACGAAAAGAATTCCCGGTTTAAGAAATAAATCGTACTACGAAAGACTGCGAACTTTAGGTCTTGAAACGTTGCAATCACGCCGTATTAAAGCTGACCTCTGCCAATGCTATCGTTTAGTGAATGGACTTGATAAAGTTGACCTTACGGATTATGTTATGTTTAGGGGTGACTTGGGTTTACGGGGTCATAATCTTATGTTGCAGGCAGCTCCATGTCGTAGAAACGAGAAAAAGCATTTTTTCGGTAACAGGGTTGTTAATGTCTGGAATTCTCTCCCTAGAGAAACCGTAAATGCTACTAGTTTGCAATCCTTTAAACAAAAATTGAAAGATACAGATATATCGGTGTTTTGTAAGGTTTTTAAGGCTGACTGACTGAGTTTTATTCTGTTTTATGCAGTTTTGTTAATATTATGCACGTATATATGTTTTCTCAATAACGTTCACGTTTTATATTGAGGCGCACGTAAGTAATTGTCTGTACAATTCTGTGTTGTCCTATTCAGTAAACGTTTTTATGATTGTACATAATTTTTGTGACTTACTGAATAAACTGTTTGTTTGTTAAATTCCGTACTGTAAAATCTAATCTGGCTATGAACTTAAGGTAACATCAGCTACAAAATTGGACTTGTTTAGAACGTCGACATTTAATTCCTTAGCTTGTAATTATATCTCAGTATAATTACTTTGTTACTGGAGTTTTCTGATTAAACTGCAAATGCTTTCTGCATGGTTGCAATATAAATTTTCATCCATTAAACATATTAGCGAAACGTATTTTTCACAAGTTTCAAAGGAAGTAGAATTGCACAATTTCTCCAAGTTGAATTAAACGAAATTTCTTCCTTTTGGCTAGCAAAGTCAGGATTTTTAAAATTTAAATGACGTTTCTTCAAAATAGTTTTAAAAACCCTTCTACGTATTTGTTCCATCCATAATTTTTTAGTAATTCTGTTGCTCTCCGCACTGGTTTGATTACTAAACAAACGGCAATAAACTTAGTCCATATTATTTAAAGTCCATTCTCGATTTAAACAATTAAAAAGATTAAATTTAAGCTAAAACTGATATTTGATTAGTCAACAGTGCACTAAATAATTTTGAAATAGCTAGCATAGTCGACGCTAAGGCTTCAATAATTTCAATTTAGCATTAGGTATCTTCTACCACTACTTAAATTTAAAAGTTTCCGCGGTCTTGTGCTATCTAATCTGAGTTAAGTATTATTTTTGTTTTATAATATATTAATATTCATAACAACGATACATGAGACATTGTTATTTGATACAAATTCTGAACATTCTACGTAATGCAATAGCGCCGCAGGCGAAAATTTTTGAATAAATAATATTCTGCTTAGAAAAATATTAATTTTTCAGAATGTTTAAAGAAATTTGACAAAATATTTGGAAATTTTAATAAAATTTTGCTTTTGATACTAGGCTAAAATTGGTTCCGGTTCCGGTACGTTTTCAAAAACCGGAACCGGAACCGGAACCAAAAAGTACCGGAACCGGAACCGGAATTCCGGTCGATCCCTAATATATATATATATATATATATATATATATATATATATATATATATACTGGGCTTTTTCTAGGCGTAAAAAAGTGGGGGTGGGGAGAGTGGGTGGGGAGCCCCCCCCCCACTAGTGGGGGGGGGGGAACCCAAAAGTGGGGGATCTAAAGTGGTCTAAAATCGCTGAAAATGCAGTAAAAATAGCCTGTTTTCTACATATACTGCTATAACTATGCTTAAAAGTGCTTAAAAATTGAGTTTTTGAGTAGCAAAATAGACGATTTTTGACCAAAAAATTCCGGCGGAGCCGGAAAAATTTTGAAAATTTTGACCAAAAATCCTTAAAATTTGGCATTTTCTGGGCACCTTATAGTGAGTGGGGGGGAAGCCCAAAAAAGTGGGGGTGGGGCCGAGTGGGGGGGGGGGAAGGGGTCGAGTGGGGGGGGGAACCCAAAAAGTGGGGGGGCGCCCCCCCCCCCCCCCCACTAAAAAAAGCCCAGATATATATATATATATATACAGGCGCGTAGCCAGGGGGGGGGGCGAGGGGGGCATGCCCCCCCCGAAATCAGAGACTAAAGAAAAATTTTTAATGAGTAGTAGTAGCGTGAATAAATATTTCTAAGAAGTTTCGCCTGCGGCGCTACTTTTGAACGAAAATATCTCAGAAAACACTAGACTTTACTTGAACTTTTTCACCAACTGTTCAGTTGCGCAAGAAATTTCCGAGCAGTTTGGCTTGCCCCCCTCCGAAATTTTTTTCTGGCTACGCTAGTGTATATATATATATCTCCTAGGCCATCATATTAGGGATGCACCGGGGCCCGCACGGTGGAAGCTGGAGAGTGCACCAACTAACATAGCTACAGTTCCCCCTAATGACTGGAGAGTGCACCAACTAGCATAGCTACAGTTCCCCCTAATGAAGACACAATTACCACCAAGTTGTTTCACATGTCTTGCCGTTTACAGTAAGACTACAGACAGCGTGCTATTGTTGCTGCATCATAGTACATCTCGATTGCAGCACCGCACAGCGCTGCGACTATGCTCATCGTGTTCAGCGACCCCCATAACCCTCATATGCGCCTCACTAAATGGCCCAAAACAACGTATTTGGGCCTATTTTTTTCTATTTTCCTCTTCTGTAGAGGGGCAGAGGGAGGGCAGAGGATTATATTTCACCATGTTTCTTATGTTTAGCCGTTTGCAGTGTAAGTCTAAAGACAGCGTGCTATGGTTGCTGCATAACAGTACAGCACGATAGCAATACCGCACAGCGATGCGACTATGCTCATCGTTCAGCGACCCCAATAACCTTTATATACGTCCCACTAAATGGTCCAAAACTGCATATTTCTGCCAATTTTTGACCTTAGCACTTAATGACACACGTCCATTTTTGACTATTTTCTGTGGAGTTGGGACTTAGAAATTTTCCAAAACGGCTGTTTGGCCGGTCCAACTTTGGACCGGCCGCCAGAACGATCCCGGCCAGATATCAAAAATCCCCTCCTTAGGACATATAAACCCTTCCATAGATCCTTAAGCAACAAACCACGTCTCTAGAATCTTCCCTGAGTCATGTAGCTTTGACAAAAAATTGGCCACTTTTGGCCATTTTAGCGCCAAGTCCACTCTTGGCTGGCCGTACAGATGGCTGGCTGGTCCGGGCAGCGAAAAAATATCAAAACGGTTCACTTTCGGGGTATATACGTTCAGAGAAACCAAACTTCACCTGCTGAAAATGCCCAGATCGTTCTAAGACTCCGACAGAAAATTGCATTTTTCCAAGCGTGACTTGCACGGAAAAAAACAAACGGGCCTAACTTGTCCGGAAGCGAAAATTTTCAAAGTTTGAAATTTTGACCAAAACTTTTTTGCGACATGTAGTACTCGTCGAGTAGATTCCAACGATACCAAAATTGTCCAGTTTCGTTGAGTATTTAGCTGGCACGGAGCTCGAACGGGTCTCCAAGGGCCGCACTGAACCTTTTACACACACACAACGAGAGCGCTCCCCTATAATATACAATTCAAATTAATGTGTATTATGTTTTCAGATATTGGCTTCAGTTGATGTTTGTTGCGTTTATGGAATGGAACAATCAGTTGATGATCTGCACTCTATAGTATCTGATTACAAAAGACAGGTGTGTGTGTGTGTGTGTGCGTGTATACATAGGGGTCGCGGTAGCGGCACATGTGCGCAAAAAACATTACGAATGCATTGATAAACACTATTTTCTAGTTAGCCGTCATTTTGGCAAGTTTTTAAAAAGTTTGTACGTAAAAATGTTGTATATTATAGCTTTCTTTGTTTTAAGCTAGCTGACGTTGAGTCTGCTTTGAGTTTGTCACATGGAGCTGAAAATGTGGAACAGACAGAAGCACTTACAGCAATTCGCAGCGACATGTTAGAATTGATTTCTGAAACCGAAAGTATGCACGTATACGTATGCTATCGGCTACTTTTTCCTTGTTAGCAGCTTAACATATCGTATTAATCTAGTCTGCTAGAATGGATTCAGATCATCCCAAATTGCGTGGTTTAAGATGGTGGCATCCTAATTTGTGCTGTTGTGGAGATTTTTTGAAACCCTGTAACCTTCGCAATTTTGGGACTTGGAAGGACTCTAAATATTTTCTGACCTAAAGGATAAATTATATTGGTGTAAAGGCGTCTCCGCGGCCCCCTATAGTCCGTGTGGGCCTGGTGCTAGCTAATTAGATGTCCGGGAGGAGCTTATAAAAAGATAACAAAAAAGTGCTCGTGTAGAAAAAAGAAAGTATATATATATATGTATATACTGTGGTAGTACTACAAGTCACCATAACTTTTGGTTCGAATTCGAAACTTCAATTTTTCACTAGGCGATAGTTATATACCGTGCGATTGTTTTTCTTTCTCGGTTACTAATGCTTTTCGGAAGGGCATTTTGTCAGCTCAGTGTTGGAGCGACATGAGGATTTTGGTCAAATACTGCTATTATATACATATTGGTATGGCATTTTTAGTGGGAGGGGGTGGGGCCGATTTTTTGACCATCTCCAATTTTTCTCATTTTCACATATATCGCGAGTCGCGACCTATCTGGCAAAAGGACCTATCCCATACAAATGGTCAATTTTCACTTTTTGACGGGAATAGTTAGACTGAGTCAGAAATTTTAATCTGGCAAAAAGCCCTATTTGAAATTCACTGAATACCCTTTCTACCAATGGTTGAACTGGTAGAATTTAAGGACTTACAAAAATGGCTTTTGAGTAAAAGTAGAAAATATGTGCAGCCGTTTACATGTTCTTAAAAATTTCATCCCCATTCATTCAGCGGCGCACCTTTCGAAAGGAGGAGTGGTCACATTTTCAGTCTAAAAATGGGTTTAGCTTTCGCCAGTAAATTGAGTAGGTCGATACTTTGCAGTAAAGAGATCCCTGCTGCTCCTGTGCACCTAAACTACCTTTACATCTGCGTGACGTCACACAGCAGACAGCTAAAGCAGGCTCATATTGTACCGGGAATCTGGAAGAATGTTCTTAGGAAATATATACGTAATGAATGGAACATTAAAGAGATACCTTTGATTAAACTAAAAAACTTTATTTTGGTCTCCATTGGAGTTTCGTGCTGATTATTTTATTTGATTTTAGTTGATAAATTGCATCCTGTGTACAGTTACAATAAAAAGCTTTGTATCACCGACGCAAAATAAATAGTATATATATATATATGTACAAAATGTGCTATTTTTGTTGTGAATATTTAGGTCAGCTGCTTCTGTTAGAACAAAGTAAACGAAATTCGGAATGCGGAGATACCTGTGGAGCATTGATAGCAAAGCAAGTGGTAAGTGTTGCACGTTATTTATGTTGGGTGTAAAAGTTAGGAATGAATCAGGGAAACGCTTGTAAATTTTCTAAAAAATCTATATAGAATTTCCAAAGTATTTGTAATGGTGTGTCTCTATGGGGGATATGTACATATGGGAGGAGAACATGTCATGTCGAAAGAAAGTCAAAGAAATATAGTAAAAAATTAGTGTTCTTGTTTTTTGCTTGGGGAATTGCAGCAGTTGCTCAAAAATGGGTGACAGCTGAATCTCAGGTCGACGCCGGAATTTTTTAAAATTATTTTTATTAGGCTTATTATTGGCCAAAATTTTGGCAGACGGGAAACGGCAGTGGGAGGAAAATGAACGAGTAATATGGTTTAAAATCGCTGTTTCCAAAAGGAATTATCAGCTTAATAAGGAAACAAGGGCCAATAATACCGAAAACCTAAAAGCGTTTCAAAAATTTATAGAAACATCTGTGTGAAATCGCAGTGAAATTTGTGGGGGGTGGGTGGCAATTTTTCGTGGTTTAAGGGGGGGGGGTCCACCATGAAAAAATTTGTACTCACGAATTTCGCTCATGTTTACACATAATGTAGCCACACATGTTGTGCGTACCAAGTTTAAATATTGAGTTGTTTCATCCATGTCGCCGCGAGTTACGAGCTATCAACTGCTTGCAATTGTAATAATGGGCGAAACGAGGGTACCGCTTGAGTCTAAAGCAATTTTCCTTAAACAGTCTTCGATTTTGGAGCTTTAATGGGGTGTACATGTGAGAATTGATCTAATAATTAATTCTGCCCCGGTGTTGGCAGGCTAAACGTGATTTCATGCCTTTTTAACGACTTTTAGGAAGCAGCAAAGCCAATGTTGAGGTTAGATCACAAAACCCTTTAAGAGCCATTAACTTCAATTTGGTGCATTTGCGGACCATAGCCCAAGAAGAAAAAATGTTCCCGCATTAAGACCTGATGTCAAATTTGTCATGTTTTGAGAAATTTGAAAAAACTGATATTTTTGCTATATGGGTGACAGTCCGACAGATTGGGATGCAGCGACCACGTTGGGCTAGCAGGAATAATTGTAGTCAACACTGAACTGCAGCCACCAGAAATAACGTGAAACGAGATATTTTGGCATTTAGCAGCTGCTGATTGCAATGGTCTTACGTAATAAGCAAAAAATCGAAAAAATTCAAAATTTTGGTAAAAAACCAAATTGTTAGTGTCAAAAAATCTCGAAAGGGCAAAGATTATAGGCATCATTTGGTATCGTTAGAAACGTCTATTTATATACTTTGATTTGTTGGAATTAGATTTTTGATTTAGGCTTTTGAATTTTAGTAATGCTTGCTCAAAGTTACAAACTCCTAGTTTCCACTAACGAAAAACGTCAATTTTCGGAGTCAGAAGGTTTCAAAAATTATTTTAAAAAATTCAAAGGCCTAAATCAAAAATCTAATTCCAACAAATCATAGTGTATAAATAGACGTTTCTAACGATACCAAATTATGCTGATAATCTTTGCTCAGTTTCGAGATTTTTTGACACTAGTCAAAAAATTGAAACTTTTCCAGTTTCCTATGTTTAACACATGAGATCTCAACTTTGAAGTGAAATTACTCATTAACCGTAAAAGATCCGACTTTAATTTCAAAAACTCGTTAAAATATACCAATCGGAGAACAAAATATGTGAAAACGAGCAAAATCGGAGATGGTCGAAAAATCGGCCAAAAATGGACCCCCCCCTTAAGTTTGTTTTCCGTTCGGGGCGTGATAGAAACGGTGCCACCTTGCAGTTCGTTCTTCGTTCTCTTATGAGCTCTTTAGCTATTAATGCATGCTTTGGTATGACGTTTTTCATGTTTATCACTGTCTATATACTTTGTTTAGACTGATGATGTCTCTGCAGCAGTCTCGACCAGTAGGAGCGACGTGAGTGATATCAGCTTTAGCGAGCCGTCCACGGACGCGCCGTTCTTAGAGGATCCGTCCGAATCAGATTTGGATGTGTTGGATGATCTGAAGACACAGCTAATTGGCGAGCGGTGTCGTGCACCCGCTGACGGAAGCCTACAGGCTCCTTCCAGCAACAGTGGCAATATTCATGCGGCTGTAATTGCAGATGTGACTCAAATAATCGCTGATCCAGTGACGTCCACTGACTTCATTGATATTGAGGTTAAGTCGCCAGCTGTTGATTTGTCAGCAGACCTAGCATGACCGACTGTCTTAAACTTTTAACATTACAACTGACATGAATGAATCTCTGTTAGTGATATAAGGTAAAGCTGCGTAGTCTTCAGAGAATTCCTTTTCTCAAATCAGGGTTCAGGGTGCCGGCGCGCGTCTTCATTCAGAGATTTTTCGGGAAAAAAGGATAGAAATTGTGGTTTATTTTAATTATGAACTAACGTGAAAATTTATTTTTTGCCATTTTGCTTGTTTGTTCCTATTATTAATATTAACTTCACGATTTCTCGTTATTTAGGTTTCATTGTTTTATTGCCATCCTTTAACCATTGGAATGAAACCTTGTCCGTACTATCTTAATAACGATAGCTGTCGCTTTGGATCCACGAAGTGCAAGTACGTTCACATCATACTTTTTAGCATTTTAGGTGGCAGCATGCCGAAAGGAGGGGGGGCGGAATCGCAGGGGCTCTCAAAATTAGAGGGGGTCTCGAAAAGGCCAGCTCCTTAATCTTGAGGAATAGTATGTTCGATCCATTTTTATGGTGTGAGTCCATTTCCATTTAATCCAGGTTCATTTAATTGGCTTATAAGCTGATTTTGTGAGGCGATTTTATGAGGTGCTTCACGCCCCCGCCGATAGAGGGCTTTTTTGATACATTTTCTGAACTTTATGTTTTTTGTGAAATAAGTGCCAAAATTGCTTTCAGCTTTCTTTATGTTCAGTTCTTTCCTTTAAAAATCCGACGAAGCGCGGGTGATTTTCGAAAATTTAGGGTAAAAATGTAAAAGTTTGAAATGTTTGAGTTATAGGAGGTAGCGAATTAGGGGGGAGCTTTTCCACCACCAGTAAAAATAAGCCAGCAAAATATTTTGTGAAGAGTTTTTGACCTTATTGAAGCCCTTTCGGGGAAACATCGACTTTCATCGAATTCTCTACGACAAGAGTAAGCTTGGCTGGATTGTCTTAGTTGCTTAGGCTAGGGTTAGTGTCAGTGTTGAGGCTTTTCTATCCCGCGTGTAAACGAATTTATTTCTTAAATAATTTATATGTTTGTGTTATTTATAAATATTTTGTGAGCAAGTCATTATATACATTTTCTTAGGTATTCGCATGGAGCTAAAGCTAAACTGTCCGAGTTGCAAGACTACGAAAATCCTAATTTTGCGTATGTTCTGCATTTATTTTTTATTACATCTTGATTATTTGTTATTCCAAAGTGGGTGTTATCGCGAGTGAATATAATTTCTCCAAAAACGCCAAATTCTTTAACACATGGATGGAAAAGTAAAACGCCGCAGATTTGGTAAAGTTTCTTGGAAATGTATCGGGAGACGGAAACCTATTGAAAGATAGGAACCAATTAATTTTTTCTGAAACACCAAGAGCTTAGTTATGAAACCTCAAACAACTGCGGATGTTTACGCAAGTCACTCAAAAGTAGCAGAGTTTTTGAATCTTCTTGAATCTAAGGAATTTTAAAGCTAGCCAGCCAGCTGTTTCTTTCATAACAGTGTAGGAATCTGAACAAAGATCGAAAGGACGTAGATCCGGTCTCTGAAAATTGAAACTGTCTTTTTTAAATCCCGTGCCTTCCCATGACTTGCCGATCCAAATCCGGTGGAACTCCAATACAGTCGGTCTAAAAATACATCCATCAGTTCATAGTTTGAAATTAGACCATGTTTTGTAGTTTTCATGTTTTCATTTCAGACAACTGAGTCCTGGCGATCAGTTACTGGTGAAGAAACTAGAATGTGATAGTTCAAACAACTGTGATACAGATTTGTGGCATCGGGCCGTGCTTTCTAGAATTTTGTTTGATGACAATCACGCAATTGTGGAAATATTACAAACAGGCAAAGAGGAAGTGCTGCCTTTCGAAAATATAGTACCCTTTGGTGGTAAGTTCTAATTGTTGACTTTTCAAGGCGTTTAGTGTGCTTTAGCTTCTTTCGAGACAAACGTGAGTACGAGTCACTATTTTCTAATCACTCTCTTTTGATGCAGTTCCAACAGTCTCCGCATCAACACTCTGTCACTTTGAGCTGCCTGTGTCAGAATTTCTTAAAGGCGAGCCTGGAAGATACCCTCCCAATGTTTCATTTGAAATTGATTTTAAAATATATATATAATTTGAAACTATACGATATTTCTTTATACTAGGCTAAAACGGTTATTTGAATGAATGCATGGATGCTGCTTTAAGGATATCATCCGACTCAGTTCAATTACGACGAAGAAAGATGATTTTTCTTCAAAAATATTTTGCTATCGTTTTAAGTTTTTCAAGATCGCAATTTAGGTATTTGTTTTATAGATAGTCAGCCTGTGAGTGAGTCATCGCCCTCCGGTTTTCAGTTTGATTTATGCAATCCTAGCACCAGTTCTGCAGTTGATGATTCGGTTGGCAGCTCTAGACAGATGGACTTCAGTAATCCTATTGGAAATTGGGAACAACATACAAAAGTATGACAATGCTTCGTTTACAAAGTTTTAGATTTGACTGTTGTTCTTTTCCATGAATTTCTTGAAAGGTAACCATTTTCGTCAAATTTGGCTAACTTTACGGAAATTTTTAGTTTCCGTTTCTTTATAGTTCAGCTAGCTTCCTGTGAATTTCGCGTAAATTCAATTTTTTTCGTGAAAGGCCTTTGAGACATTCTCCAAATTTGACTAGAATTGCTGCCTTTTGCGAAGTTCGGAAAAGTATGAACCACGGTTTTTTTTGCGTAAAATACTGCGTATTTACGCAGTCGAGCTTAAAAATACGCAGTCAAAAACAAAAATACGCACCAAAATACGCAGCCGAAAAATTCGGTAGCAAGCATTTCCAGAGTGCTCTAAATTAATTTCTTGAGACAATTCAACGTAGTTTGGGCTCTGGCTTCTCCACTTTCCTCTTCCGTCTGCAGAGTTGCTTCTAAGCACACGTATAAATATATAATACATGCGTTGTTTTTGTTTATATTTTGATTTGACATAGTAAACTAAAATCTTATCTGTTCTAAGACTCTATTTGTCTAACAGACAATTAACTTTACTATTAAATTGCTCCAGGCAAAGAATTCAAAGTTTTAAGAGCAAATTTAATCCAATTTTTTTCAACTTCTGGGGGGCTGCGCCCCCAGAACCCCCCTGCGTATCTATTTCGCATCAAAATATTCATACTTTTACACCATAGTTCAATCGACATGCAACGTAAAATGAAGCTAAGACCTTTAAGATTGTTTAAAAACTCTTAAAAACGAATTAATTCGACGCTAAATGCGTTTATAGCGTTTATAACGTTGAGAAGCGATTTTTGTAATTTTACGCAGTCGAAAATAAAAATACGCAGTCGAAAATAAAAATACGCACTCGAAAACAAAAATACGCAAAATTTACGCAGGTCCGATTTTCGAAAAAACCCCTGGTATGAACTTCGCTAAAACTATAGTTTGTTAAAGAGCTCTACTATCAGGGGCGGATCCAGGGGGAGGGTGGAGGAGGGGAACGGCCGCCCCCTCCTTCGCGATTCGAAGGTGGGAAAAATTAAGGAGAAAAATAGGGAAAATGGCAAAAAAACCCAAAAAATTTCGCGCCTTTGGCGGGAATTTTCTACTTTTTAACGTATTTATTACATTTATAAAGGAAAGGCTTGAAGTGCATCCTACTTTCGGCAAAAATTACTATTTTTGCCTAAAACTACGTAGTATTTTTAAATTTTTTTAGTTCTTCAAAATGAAAAGAATTAAAGATCCTAAGATCGATGTTATTGCAAAAATAAAAAATTTGTTCAAATTTTTGGGGCTGTGCCCCCAGACCCTCCCGGTGAAAACATTTTACCGCCCCCGTCACCAAATCATGGATCCGCCAGTGTATACTATAGTCTTTATCTCTTTCATTTTTGAAATTAAGTTTGTTATCTTTAACTTTTATTCTTTAACGTTTAGCTCTGTTACAGCATTAGGTTCAGCTTTGACTTGCTTATATAGCAATTTTGTTGGTTTGGCTACTGTTGTTGTTCTAATTTTTAGGGCATAGCGTCGAAGTTGATGGCAAAAATGGGTTACGTATTCGGGTAATTTTCTGATGAATTGTTTTGTTGAATTAGCATTTTATTCCTTTCGTGACGTTTCTTAGCGTCAACGGTTAAAAACAATCTTTTGTTTATTTTCGGTTGCCGATTTTACTGGAAGCACCTAGAGAGACGGGACCACCACCAATAGGTAGAGAATTGATTCCTCTTCTTTCCCTAATCAATATTTGAAGGGTTTTCCTCGCATCTAAAAAGGTTTAAGAGCCGTCAAGTTTGGGTAGTTTTTTTCGCAAAACGTTCACTGCTGGAAGTCAACTGATTTAATAATTCTTGCTGCAAAATATGGCTCTTAGTGCAATCTATGCACTAAACCGAACAACGAGGTTGTTGGTTGTTCCTTTCATAAAGGGCGTCATCCCGAGCATTTAGTCCCAGCCGATGCTGGACTCGCTTGATTTAAAGGGGAGAGGGCTACGAATTTCACTAAAAGGTCGATGTTGGAAAAGCTAGCTAATATTTTGCCACATAGTAGTATTAGGTTTGGTTCAAAATAGTTTAAAGTTTGAAAGAACTGCATGTAGCGTAGCGTCCTGTGGAGCCTTCGCAAGTTGGTGTTGTCGGTCTGAAACTCGACATGACACACATACAAACTTCGCTGTACGCTGGAACGCTATGTGCTAGGTACAGTACCCAAATTTTGCAGCGATAGTCCTGACATACATGCGATACGATCAAAGTGCGAAAACTTGTGCGTGGTAGGTCCATACGGGTGGCGGTTAACTAAGGTCTTATGAACTGCGGTTAATCAAATGAGCCCAATTTCTCCAATTAATAAGCCAAGTATCTGCCTCAGCTTGTATGAAAATTACGTGATTTCGGTAATCCCTGCAGTCGCAATGCTAGATTACGTTATCCATGTCGCTGTTATTAGGTGGCATATTAAAGATGTGAATACTCCAAAGTAATATGGCAGAATCGTCTGAAACTTTGTACATTACAAGCCAGTGACTGTAACCAAGATGTGCAGGAAGTTAGGTCACTAAGCCTCACTCCAATGTTTGGATATACTACGTATATTGCTTTACCGAAGTACGGGTGAAGATCGCTCCAGAAAGTTCTGATAGTTTTAAGCGCATGCTGGACGAAGGTAGCATCATATCGAAAAACGGGATTTATATTCGGATTCAGCATGTCAAACAACCCCTATAATCAGTTCGGCAAAAACGGGGACAAAACATTTTTTGACCTCAGTTTTTACTGCGCTTAGCTAGCTTTAAAGGCCTAGAATACAGATTATTTCTTAACTAAAACTGAGCTAGCACACTAACCGGAAAACCAAACCCTCGAAACTTAGCCAAAGTTAGCCCCTATTAGAGTCTAATAATTAAAGCTGGGGTAGGCTAGGGAGGCTGCCAATTTTATTAGATCGAAAACGACGCACGGTCACCTCGCAACTTTTTGCCAAATTTCAAACTTTGTCCTGTTATTGCTGAGAAGGAAGTAACGCTCGAAAGCCGGAATACTTTTTAATATTTAGTAATTGTAATGCTGCCGAAGCTATGGCCCTGCCATGCTGCTAGAAGAAGGAAAGAAGTAATAGTAACAGTGACCATTCGTGGCAAAAAGTTTCAGAATCGGTCAAACCGCAAATCCACAAGAGTTGAAAAACCTTTTTTTGAAAAAATTCATTTTTCTTACGAAAATTTATATTCTGACGTCCTATCAAAAACGGTTTATATGAGATATTGTTGCCCACCCAAACTTTTAAAATTTGATATGTTGGCTAACGTTGTGCCAAAAAGTAGCTCTCTCCGACGATGTTGTGCCAACCCGTTCGTAGCCCCCTTAAATACCGAAACACGGCACCGATTTGCAAAATTTTCAAAGTCATCTAACGGCTGTAGGGTCTTACCGAAATAATGAAAAAAGCCTGCCTTCAGCTTTCACTAAGGTAGCGACTTAGTCCCTTACAGAACCAATGGGCGCTTACCTCATTTTCTTGATGTAAAGGCTGTTAGGTCTTGTTTGCTTAGCCATTCTTAAATGGTCTATTAAATTTTTAAATTTTGGTGCTCTGACGTCTAGCCTTTTGTAAGCCGGTGACAAGCGTCCAGAGTCTACCTAGATTCATGCTTTGGAGTAAAACAGTTGTAGATATAGATTTTTGAAATAATTTATATTGAAGAAAATGCTGAATTTCGATTTTGTGTGTTCAGGGAAGGATTGGGAAGAGAGAGTCAGGGTCGCGTGCAACCAGTGGAAGCGAAGTGGATGCCAAAAGGTAGTGTCTGAAGTTTAGAAGGTTATAATTCTAATATTTATTTCGCTTGCGTTTTGCTACGATTATTATAGGAGGTATATTTTGGTTCTTTCATCAAGAGTATAACACGTATATATATAATTTGAGCGTTCTAATGAAACAAAATGTCTAAATTAAGTTACAACTTAAATTGGAGTGATGTGGGCGTAAAAAGTAAATAAATTACGTTTGCGTGCAAACTTTTCCTTTGACTGAATGAGTCAGTGATTGTAAATTACATACATTATTATTTCTGGATAAAGCACTTCAACGGCTACGATATGATACCAAAAACTCCAAAAATGGTGAACTGCTACACTAATCAACTAATCACTTATCTCTAATCAATTAATCACTTTTATGCAACGGGCCCCAGAGCTGGGGATCCTTCAAAAATTTCTTCCTCCAGAAATTTTGGCCTGTGAAAAAGCGAGGGTGACCGTGAACCGAATTATGGTTGCTTCATGAGAAACTAGCTTTATCGAATAATGCATGGTGCAGATTTCGTGAGGCATATGAATAAGTGTAGGTTTCACGTGCTCTTATACCACTACCATGGCGCCTAACAGACACCAAGGAAAAACAGGATGCGTGGTATGTATTCCTGTTTATGATATTTACAATATGCAAGACGAAGTTTTGGGACAAACGTATTTTTATCGTGCCAAAGATCTTCGCGCAAACTTATGTTCATTTTTCGAGTTTTTTCGCTTTCTCGTAGACATCTTTGCGTTGTCAGACAACTGAAAATGTTTTTGGGTTCAAGCATTTTTTGCTAACTTCGGATATGGGTGCAATTTTAGTAATGCGTAGAAATTAGTTCTGTGCTCTGACTATCGCAGTTTGTACTTTAATTTTTGTTTTTTTAGGAAAATCTTTGGATTATTGGCGAAACAAAACAGAAGAGAGTAACTCCGTGGATCCTCTGAAAAGGGTGAAGAAAAACCGGCGCAAGGAGGCAATTAAGCAGCAACGCCTTAAGGATGGCTTTAAATCGTTGCCTATTGAACCTCAGCTGTTTCAATTCTTGAATAGAAAACTTGAATTGTCAGGTTAGCATTGCTTTGTTTGGTGGAGTGTGGAAGGTGTATAAATTTTTATTGAAATTTTTGTGTAAATTCCTATAAAATTAAATTTGGTTTCTGACGTTGTTGAGGATTATACAAGAGCGTTTATTACTCAAAACAATTTAGGTGTTGTGTTATTCTTAAGGAATATATATTTTTGGCTGTTCAAAATGAAGCAAAAGAACGATTTTTGTAAAAACAATAATTGCACATTGTATACGCCCCCGTAGAAATGCTACCTGCCCCCCCTCGTCACGATGTCCTGGATCCTCCAGTGTACGGAACGGAGTAGTCAAGATTTTGGTTGCCTATGTTTTTAGGTTCCACCAATTACCATACTAATTCCAAGCATAAGAAACACCAGAAATCAGATAACTCAGATGGAGTTCATTCGAAAGATTTGAAGAATGAAACAGACAAGAATTTAAACATTCGTGTAAGTTTGTTTTATCTTTGGTTGTTTGGCTACGCAGATGCTTTGAAAGACGAGGTGTAAGGAGTGGACAATTTGTTACCTCTGTTTTACGTCGTGTTTTGTTTTTATGCTTCATTAAATTCTAGATGGGTTGACAGCTATTTTAATTAATTTGAAAATTAATATAATTCATACGGTAGCCTTCTTGTTTCAGCTTTTTAATCTGCAGGAGTCAATAAAAGGCGAAGAGAAGACAGCACAACGAATTAAGGAGCAATTGCTTCGCAACAGTGGAAAGTATGTGATCCTCCGATTTAAAGCATACACTATTTGCGAATAGTTTGTAATTTTAATTTTATTTTTGCAAATAACAAAAGAATTACTCGAATTGTCATTTTAGTTAATTAAGAAATGGTTACATTTTGAGTGTAGGAATTAGCTGCTGTGTGTATTATTGGTTGGTATTCTTTAACTCATTTCAGAGATACTCCCCTTGTAAAGCAGCTCAATGATCGCCTAGAACGGTGTGACGATAAGCTAAAACGCTTCAAATCACAAGAAATTCGTTTGACCAGTGAAAAGCAATCCCGTACTCGAAATAAGAAATTGACTATATTTTGATTACATGTTTATGTTCATAATTGGTTCAGTAGAAATAATTATGACTATGTACATTGTCAAGTATATTTCTTATGTATTAAACGTACTATTTATTAAATAAACTATTTTAAAGGATTTGTGAGAGGCTGTTTTGCTCAGACTGTGGGTAAGCTGTATAACGCGTGTAGTTTTAACAAAAGGCCCAGCTCCGGTTTAACTCGTCTAGTACCTTTTCATTTTCTGTGAAAGATAATACGGAGGTGGTGTACTGTTTGTCGGTCATTGACCTACAGGGAATTTTAACGGGGACAGGGGGGAATAGTCTATTCAATGCAGACGAGAGGAGAGAGGCCCAGAAGGAATGGGAAGGTACAGGATAATTTACAGGAGTAATTGTATTCATGTATAAGAAGAAAGAAAGTATGAACCTATCCAGGAAACGGTAAATGGGGATAACGCGTGGGGAAGGGCGGAGAAATGAGAGGGAGGGGAATAGGGGGAGGGAGAGCGGGGAGGATTGGGGGAATGGGTAAAGATATCAGAAATACAGCCAAAACAAAAGTACTAAAAATAGAAATTCTTAGTTATAAAGTTAACTAAAGGTGTTTTTTAAAGTTGTGTGGTTCTATTTTGTTGCTGTTGTTTTGTTGTTTGGTCTAACTCAGAAAATGAAAATTAGAACATAAACCAGAGACTCAGAAATTTTATTTTGAAATCTAGATATTCCATGTTGCTCCATCTCTGTAAGTGATTTTTCACCGCTGCTATCATTTTTGAGGCAGCGGGTCAGACTTTGTGTTTCAAATCTCGGTAAGAAGAAAAATCTCAGCAAAACAAGGTTCACTGATTCCAGTTTTGCTTTGCATTTTTCTATTTTTATGGCTTACTATCTTTGAGAACTATTGATTTTGGTTTGACTTTATTAATAGAATATTAATCTGAATCCTAATAACAACAGACTAATTAAAGAATCTTCGCTGAGAGATACCCTCAACCATACAACTAAATCAAATATTTTACTAAAGTATATAGTAATAAAACTCAAAGGTGCTACGTTAAGCTCTATAGCTAAATTTAAATGATGTGATGACTTTGGTAAAGTATTTTCTTCAACTTATTTGATTCAAAACGTTATGTAGCAACTTCACATCGAAGTGGGAAGTGTGCAAATCAGTTTTGATTTTTTTCCAGTTTATTAACAATATTTACTTTCCAATGTTACCTTAAGTAAAAAGCAAAAATCGTTCTAACTTCTTATTTTAGACACATAACAAGAGCCCAAAAAGTTAAAGAAAAATTGAAAATTTAACATAAATTGTAAATGTTCTGATGAAATTAGCCCAAAATTTAGCATGAAAATGGTGTGATCAAAAATAACTCTTGACCCGCTCTGACCCGCGGGTACCCACTGACCTGAAAGTCGACCCGCGGGTACCCACGACCCGCGGGTACCCGCGGGTACCCGCGACCCACTTCCAACTCTGCGACCCCTGACCCCGTATTTTTGAAAATTCAAGTTTAAGCTTGGAAAAATTATAAATACTTATATTGTGGTGCGGTGACTGTTTTTTGATTCTTTTGGACATTTTTGGTGTCTAAAATAAGAAGTTGTGAACGATTTTTGCTTTTACTTAAGGTAACATTGGAAAGTAAATATTGTTAATAAACTGAAAAATAACTTTCCAGCGACTTCCCACTCGATGTGAAGTTTGCTACATAACGTTTTATCAAATAAGTGGAAGAAAATACTTTACCAAAGTCATCACATCATTTAATTTTAGCTATAGAGCTTAACGTAGCACCTTTGAGTTTTATTACTATATACTTTAGTAAAATATTTGTTTAGTTGTATGGTTGAGGGTATCTCTCAGCGAGATTCTTTGGAATTAGTCTTGCTTATGGCTAGGATTCAGATTAATATTCTATTAATAAAGTCAAACCAAAATCCATTAGTTCCTAAAGATAGTAAGCCATAACAATTAAGAAATGCAAAGCAAAACTAGAATCAGTGAACCTTGTTTTGTGAGATTTTTCTTCTTACCGAGATTTGAAACAAAAGTCTGACCCCCTGCCTCAAAAATGATAGAGCGGTGAAAATCACTACAGTAGATGGAGCAACATGGAATATCTTAGATTTCAAAATAAAGATTTCTGAGTCTCTGGTTTATGTTCTAATTTTCATTTTCTAAGTTAAGATCCAACGCAATCGTAGTTTCAAACATATAGATCTAAGCTTGACAGGACATAACAAATATTATGAGGACACTACAACGATAAGCATTTTAAAAACTACACGCTTAAGTTAACAATGTTATAAACATAAGAAGTTATTGCTAGTTTTTGAGTACTTGTTGAAGTTAGGTGGTGAGAACTGGTAAAATTTCTGAAAAATATGCTTTAACAGCAAACAATTTCCTCCAATCAAAAATACCGGGTCAAGACCGGGTCAGAGCTCCTGACCCGGTGACCCGGTCCATATAGTGACCCGAACTGACCCGGTGACCCGGTTTCATTTCTGCCGTAGGGAGCCAGAAACAGTTTCCATCCAATCGGGAAGCGGTTATAGCCATCCATTTAACTCGGTGTTATCGGCTGGAGAATAAGGTTAACAGAATACTTTCTTGTGCTTGACTTGATACAATGAAATACAATTATCTGGAAAGGCACTGTAAAATTAATGCCATGTAAACCTTACCTCAATGTCCTTTCTGAAGGGAACCTTCGTTTCAAGTCATCATAGCTGTCGAAGGGGTCATAGCAATTTTTGAGGAATTGAGAAATTTGTGGAAGCTTTTTCCGAATCGTCCTAAGGTCACTCCGAGTTAAAAATGGTTGGTGCAAGCCAGTGTAAAGGTCAATGACTCGACAAACAAGTACACCACCGTCTCGTATTATCTTTCACAGATGAAATTAAAAGGGAATAGACGAGTCAATCCGGGGCTGGGCCTTTTGTTAAAACTGCTCGCGTTAAAACATCCTCTCTCAAATCCTTTAAAATAGTTTATTTAATAAATAGTACGTTTAATACATAAGAAATATACTTGACAATGTACATAGTCATAATTATTTCTACTGAACCAATTATGAACATAAACATGTTATCAAAATATAGTCAATTTCTTATTTCGAGTACGGGATTGTTTTTCACTAGTCAAACGAATTTCTTGTGATTTGAAGCGTTTTAGCTTATCGTCACATCGTGCTAGGCGATCATTGAGCTGCTTTACAAGGGGAGTATCTCTGAAATGAGTTAAAGAAATAGCTGAACCAATAAATACACGCAGCGGTTGCTTATACAATTATTATTACGACTTGGTGCTTTCAAAACTCAAAATGTAACCATTTTAAAATAACTACAATGACAATTCGAGTATGTAGTTATTTTTTGTTATTTGCAAAAATAAAATTAAAAATACAAACTATTCGCAAATAGTGTATGCGTTAAACTGGACGATTACATACTTTCCACTGTTGCGAAGCAATTGCTCCTTAATTCGTTGTGCTGTTTTCTCTTCGCCTTTTATTGACTCCTGCAGATTAAAAAGCTGAAACAAGAAGGTTACCGTATGAATTATATTAATTTTCAAATTAATTAAAATAGCTGTCAACCCATCTAAGAATTTAATGAAGCATAAAAACAAAACAAGACGTAAAACAGAGGTAACAAATTGTCCACTCCTTACACCTCGTCTTTCAATACATCTGCGTAGCCAAACACCCACTAAGATAAAACAAACTTACACGAATGTTTAAATTCTTGTCTGTTTCATTCTTCAAATCTTTCGGGTGAACTCCATCTGAGTTATCTGATTTATGGTGTTTCTTATGCTTGGAATTAGAATGGTAATTGGTGGAACCTAAAAACATACGTAGGCAACCAAAATCTTGAATACTCCGTTCCGTACACTGGAGGATCCAGGACATCGTGAAGAGAGGGGCAGGAAGCATTTCTACGGCGGGCGTATACAATGTGCTATTCTTGTTTTTACAGAAATCGTTCTTTTTTTTCATTTTGAACAGCCAAAAATATAAATTCCTTAAGAATAAAACAACACCTAAATCGTTTTGAGTAATAAACTCTCTTGTATAATCCTCAACAACGTCAGAAACCAAATTTAATTTTACAGGAATTTACACAAAAATTTCAATAAAAATTTATACACCCTCCACACTCCACCAAACAGGAGTACAAAGCAATGCTAACCTGACAATTCAAGTTTTCTATTCAAGAATTGAAACAGCTGAGGTTCAATAGGCAACGATTTAAAGCCATCCTTAAGGCGTTGCTGCTTAATTGCCTCCTTGCGCCGGTTTTTCTTCACCCTTTTCAGAGGATCCACGGAGTTACTCTCTTCTGTTTTGTTTCGCCAATAATCCAAAGATTTTCCTAAAAAAACAAAAATTAAAGTACAAACTGCGATAGTCAGAGCACAGAACTAATTTCTACGCATTACTAAAATTGCACCCATATCCGAAGTTAGCAAAAAATGCTTGAACCCAAAAACATTTTCAGTTGTCTGACAACGCAAAGATGTCTACGAGAAAGCGAAAAAACTCGAAAAATGAACATAAGTTTGCGCGAAGATCTTTGGCACGATTGTCCCAAAACTTCGTCTTGCATATTGTAAATATCATAAACAGGAATACATACCACGCATCCTGTTTTTCCTTGGTGTCTGTTAGGCGCCATGGTAGTGGTATAAGAGCACGTGAAACCTACACTTATTCATATGCCTCACGAAATCTGCACCATGCATTATTCGATAAAGCTAGTTTCTCATGAAGCAACCATAATTCGGTTCACGGTCACCCTCGCTATTTCACAGGCCAAAATTTCTGGAGGAAGAAATTTTTGAAGGATCCCCAGCTCTGGGGCCCGTTGCATAAAAGTGATTAATTGATTAGAGATAAGTGATTAGTTGATTAGTGTAGCAGTTCACCATTTTTGGAGTTTTTGGTATCATATCGTAGCCGTTGAAATGCTTTATCCAGAAATAATAATGTATGTAATTTATAATCACTGACTCATTCAGTCAAAGGAAAAGTTTGCACGCAAACGTAATTTATTTACTTTTTACGCCCACATCACTCCAATTTAAGTTGTAACTTAATTTAGACATTTTGTTTCATTAGAACGCTCAAATTATATATATACGTGTTATACTCTTGATGAAAGAACCAAAATATACCTCCTATAATAATCGTAGCAAAACGCAAGCGAAATAAATATTAGAATTATAACCTTCTAAACTTCAGACACTACCTTTTGGCATCCACTTCGCTTCCACTGGTTGCACGCGACCCTGACTCTCTCTTCCCAATCCTTCCCTGAACACACAAAATCGAAATTCAGCATTTTCTTCAATATAAATTATTTCAAAAATCTATATCTACAACTGTTTTACTCCAAAGCATGAATCTAGGTAGACTCTGGACGCTTGTCACCGGCTTACAAAAGGCTAGACGTCAGAGCACCAAAATTTAAAAATTTAATAGACCATTTAAGAATGGCTAAGCAAACAAGACCTAACAGCCTTTACATCAAGAAAATGAGGTAAGCGCCCATTGGTTCTGTAAGGGACTAAGTCGCTACCTTAGTGAAAGCTGAAGGCAGGCTTTTTTCATTATTTCGGTAAGACCCTACAGCCGTTAGATGACTTTGAAAATTTTGCAAATCGGTGCCGTGTTTCGGTATTTAAAGGGGGCTACGAACGGGTTGGCACAACATCGTCGGAGAGAGCTACTTTTTGGCACAACGTTAGCCAACATATCAAATTTTAAAAGTTTGGGTGGGCAACAATATCTCATATAAACCGTTTTTGATAGGACGTCAGAATATAAATTTTCGTAAGAAAAATGAATTTTTTCAAAAAAGGTTTTTCAACTCTTGTGGATTTGCGGTTTGACCGATTCTGAAACTTTTTGCCACGAATGGTCACTGTTACTATTACTTCTTTCCTTCTTCTAGCAGCATGGCAGGGCCATAGCTTCGGCAGCATTACAATTACTAAATATTAAAAAGTATTCCGGCTTTCGAGCGTTACTTCCTTCTCAGCAATAACAGGACAAAGTTTGAAATTTGGCAAAAAGTTGCGAGGTGACCGTGCGTCGTTTTCGATCTAATAAAATTGGCAGCCTCCCTAGCCTACCCCAGCTTTAATTATTAGACTCTAATAGGGGCTAACTTTGGCTAAGTTTCGAGGGTTTGGTTTTCCGGTTAGTGTGCTAGCTCAGTTTTAGTTAAGAAATAATCTGTATTCTAGGCCTTTAAAGCTAGCTAAGCGCAGTAAAAACTGAGGTCAAAAAATGTTTTGTCCCCGTTTTTGCCGAACTGATTATAGGGGTTGTTTGACATGCTGAATCCGAATATAAATCCCGTTTTTCGATATGATGCTACCTTCGTCCAGCATGCGCTTAAAACTATCAGAACTTTCTGGAGCGATCTTCACCCGTACTTCGGTAAAGCAATATACGTAGTATATCCAAACATTGGAGTGAGGCTTAGTGACCTAACTTCCTGCACATCTTGGTTACAGTCACTGGCTTGTAATGTACAAAGTTTCAGACGATTCTGCCATATTACTTTGGAGTATTCACATCTTTAATATGCCACCTAATAACAGCGACATGGATAACGTAATCTAGCATTGCGACTGCAGGGATTACCGAAATCACGTAATTTTCATACAAGCTGAGGCAGATACTTGGCTTATTAATTGGAGAAATTGGGCTCATTTGATTAACCGCAGTTCATAAGACCTTAGTTAACCGCCACCCGTATGGACCTACCACGCACAAGTTTTCGCACTTTGATCGTATCGCATGTATGTCAGGACTATCGCTGCAAAATTTGGGTACTGTACCCTAGCTTATAGCGTTCCAGCGTACAGCGAAGTTTGTATGTGTGTCATGTCGAGTTTCAGACCGACAACACCAACTTGCGAAGGCTCCACAGGACGCTACGCTACATGCAGTTCTTTCAAACTTTAAACTATTTTGAACTTAAACCTAATACTACTATGTGGCAAAATATTAGCTAGCTTTTCCAACATCGACCTTTTAGTGAAATTCGTAGCCCTCTCCCCTTTAAATCAAGCGAGTCCAGCATCGGCTGGGACTAAATGCTCGGGATGACGCCCTTTATGAAAGGAACAACCAACAACCTCGTTGTTCGGTTTAGTGCATAGATTGCACTAAGAGGCATATTTTACAGCAAGAATTATTAAATCAGTTGACTTCCAGCAGTGAACGTTTTGCGAAAAAAACTACCCAAACTTGACGGCTCTTAAACCTTTTTAGATGCGAGGAAAACCCTTCAAATATTGATTAGGGAAAGAAGAGGAATCAATTCTCTACCTATTGGTGGTGGTCCCGTCTCTCTAGGTGCTTCCAGTAAAATCGGCAACCGAAAATAAACAAAAGATTGTTTTAACCGTTGACGCTAAGAAACGTCACGAAAGGAATAAAATGCTAATTCAACAAAACAATTCATCAGAAAATTACCCGAATACGTAACCCATTTTTGCCATCAACTTCGACGCTATGCCCTAAAAATTAGAACAACAACAGTAGCCAAACCAACAAAATTGCTATATAAGCAAGTCAAAGCTGAACCTAATGCTGTAACAGAGCTAAACGTTAAAGAATAAAAGTTAAAGATAACAAACTTAATTTCAAAAATGAAAGAGATAAAGACTATAGTATACACTGGCGGATCCATGATTTGGTGACGGGGGCGGTAAAATGTTTTCACCGGGAGGGTCTGGGGGCACAGCCCCAAAAATTTGAACAAATTTTTTATTTTTGCAATAACATCGATCTTAGGATCTTTAATTCTTTTCATTTTGAAGAACTAAAAAAATTTAAAAATACTACGTAGTTTTAGGCAAAAATAGTAATTTTTGCCGAAAGTAGGATGCACTTCAAGCCTTTCCTTTATAAATGTAATAAATACGTTAAAAAGTAGAAAATTCCCGCCAAAGGCGCGAAATTTTTTGGGTTTTTTTGCCATTTTCCCTATTTTTCTCCTTAATTTTTCCCACCTTCGAATCGCGAAGGAGGGGGCGGCCGTTCCCCTCCTCCACCCTCCCCCTGGATCCGCCCCTGATAGTAGAGCTCTTTAACAAACTATAGTTTTAGCGAAGTTCATACCAGGGGTTTTTTCGAAAATCGGACCTGCGTAAATTTTGCGTATTTTTGTTTTCGAGTGCGTATTTTTATTTTCGACTGCGTATTTTTATTTTCGACTGCGTAAAATTACAAAAATCGCTTCTCAACGTTATAAACGCTATAAACGCATTTAGCGTCGAATTAATTCGTTTTTAAGAGTTTTTAAACAATCTTAAAGGTCTTAGCTTCATTTTACGTTGCATGTCGATTGAACTATGGTGTAAAAGTATGAATATTTTGATGCGAAATAGATACGCAGGGGTTCTGGGGGGCGCAGCCCCCCAGAAGTTGAAAAAAATTGGATTAAATTTGCTCTTAAAACTTTGAATTCTTTGCCTGGAGCAATTTAATAGTAAAGTTAATTGTCTGTTAGACAAATAGAGTCTTAGAACAGATAAGATTTTAGTTTACTATGTCAAATCAAAATATAAACAAAAACAACGCATGTATTATATATTTATACGTGTGCTTAGAAGCAACTCTGCAGACGGAAGAGGAAAGTGGAGAAGCCAGAGCCCAAACTACGTTGAATTGTCTCAAGAAATTAATTTAGAGCACTCTGGAAATGCTTGCTACCGAATTTTTCGGCTGCGTATTTTGGTGCGTATTTTTGTTTTTGACTGCGTATTTTTAAGCTCGACTGCGTAAATACGCAGTATTTTACGCAAAAAAAACCGTGGTTCATACTTTTCCGAACTTCGCAAAAGGCAGCAATTCTAGTCAAATTTGGAGAATGTCTCAAAGGCCTTTCACGAAAAAAATTGAATTTACGCGAAATTCACAGGAAGCTAGCTGAACTATAAAGAAACGGAAACTAAAAATTTCCGTAAAGTTAGCCAAATTTGACGAAAATGGTTACCTTTCAAGAAATTCATGGAAAAGAACAACAGTCAAATCTAAAACTTTGTAAACGAAGCATTGTCATACTTTTGTATGTTGTTCCCAATTTCCAATAGGATTACTGAAGTCCATCTGTCTAGAGCTGCCAACCGAATCATCAACTGCAGAACTGGTGCTAGGATTGCATAAATCAAACTGAAAACCGGAGGGCGATGACTCACTCACAGGCTGACTATCTATAAAACAAATACCTAAATTGCGATCTTGAAAAACTTAAAACGATAGCAAAATATTTTTGAAGAAAAATCATCTTTCTTCGTCGTAATTGAACTGAGTCGGATGATATCCTTAAAGCAGCATCCATGCATTCATTCAAATAACCGTTTTAGCCTAGTATAAAGAAATATCGTATAGTTTCAAATTATATATATATTTTAAAATCAATTTCAAATGAAACATTGGGAGGGTATCTTCCAGGCTCGCCTTTAAGAAATTCTGACACAGGCAGCTCAAAGTGACAGAGTGTTGATGCGGAGACTGTTGGAACTGCATCAAAAAGAGAGTGATTAGAAAATAGTGACTCGTACTCACGTTTGTCTCGAAAGAAGCTAAAGCACACTAAACGCCTTGAAAAGTCAACAATTAGAACTTACCACCAAAGGGTACTATATTTTCGAAAGGCAGCACTTCCTCTTTGCCTGTTTGTAATATTTCCACAATTGCGTGATTGTCATCAAACAAAATTCTAGAAAGCACGGCCCGATGCCACAAATCTGTATCACAGTTGTTTGAACTATCACATTCTAGTTTCTTCACCAGTAACTGATCGCCAGGACTCAGTTGTCTGAAATGAAAACATGAAAACTACAAAACATGGTCTAATTTCAAACTATGAACTGATGGATGTATTTTTAGACCGACTGTATTGGAGTTCCACCGGATTTGGATCGGCAAGTCATGGGAAGGCACGGGATTTAAAAAAGACAGTTTCAATTTTCAGAGACCGGATCTACGTCCTTTCGATCTTTGTTCAGATTCCTACACTGTTATGAAAGAAACAGCTGGCTGGCTAGCTTTAAAATTCCTTAGATTCAAGAAGATTCAAAAACTCTGCTACTTTTGAGTGACTTGCGTAAACATCCGCAGTTGTTTGAGGTTTCATAACTAAGCTCTTGGTGTTTCAGAAAAATTAATTGGTTCCTATCTTTCAATAGGTTTCCGTCTCCTGATACATTTCCAAGAAACTTTACCAAATCTGCGGCGTTTTACTTTTCCATCCATGTGTTAAAGAATTTGGCGTTTTTGGAGAAATTATATTCACTCGCGATAACACCTACTTTGGAATAATAAAGGACCAAGATGTAATAAAAAATAAATGCAGAACATATGCACAATTAGGATTTTCGTAGAATTGAAACTCTGACAGTTTAGCTTTAGCTCCATGCGAATACCTAAGAAAATGTATATAATGACTTGCTCACAAAATATTTATAAATAACACAAACATATAAATTATTTAAGAAATAAATTCGTTTACACGCGGGATAGAAAAGCCTCAACACTGACACTAACCCCAGCCTAAGTAACTAAGACAATCCAGCCAAGCTTACTTTTGTCGTAGAGAATTCGATGAAAGTCGATGTTTCCCCGAAAGGGCTTCAATAAGGTCAAAAACCTTTTCACAAAATATTTTGCTGGCTTATTTTTACTGGTGGTGGAAAAACCCCCTAATTCGCTACCTCCTATAACTCAAACATTTCAAACTTTTACATTTTACCCTAAATTTTCGAAAATCACCCGCGCTTCGTCGGATTTTAAAGGAAAGAACTGAACATAAAGAAAGCTGAAAGCAATTTTGGCACTTATTTCACAAAAAACATAAAGTTCAGAAAATGTATCAAAAAAGCCCTCTATCGGCGGGGCGTGAAGCACCTCATAAAATCGCCTCACAAAATCAGCTTATAAGCCAATTAAATGAACCTGGATTAAATGGAAATGGACTCACACCATAAAAATGGATCGAACATACTATTCCTCAAGATTAGGGAGCTGGCCTTTTCGAGACCCCTCTAATTT
>JASAND010012292.1:0-10332 GCA_030248195.1 Trissonchulus latispiculum
ACCCTTTTTGGGCAACCAATTGGTGCGTATCGCACTAGCCTGTCATTAGACAAACAGCGGCACAGTTTCTTTGATCATGTGCTCGGAAAAATGTAGGCGTGACAGGCTAAGAAGAATGACAGGCTAAGGCCTGCGTGACAGGCTAACGTCTGGGATAGCACAGTGCTAGCAAAACTGGGATTTTGGAGACGGGCAGTTGAGACAAGGACTCAAAACACTCATAACATAAAAACCTATTGCTATTTCGTTGGCTTTAAAAGAGAATCATTTTATGTTATGCCATCATGAATAGTAGCTAAAAAGAGTGGCATACAAGATGGCGGCCTCCTGTTTCCCGCTTGTTCGAATGGAAACCCCCCTTTCACTTCCCATAGTCGCACTTCCCATAGTCGCCCCCCCTCCTTCTCTGGGGTCTTTGGGGGGGGGGGCTTGTTCCCAGAGGTTTTTTTGGGGGGGGGCTTGTTTCCATAGGTGTAATTTGAGAAAACGTTGAGGGTGGGGGTAGGATCAATAATTTGGCAAAAGTTTTTACATTATGGTTGTATCAGAAAATCCGAATCGTACTTTGAGAAAACGTTGAGGGTGGGGGTAGATCTCTCCAAACAGTTTGAAAATTTGCTTCCATATGTGTAATTTGAGAAAACGTTGAGGGTGGGGGACCAATTTGCTAAAATACTAGAAACGGCTGAAAATTCGAAAAACGTTTTATATTGGGGACCCCCCCAAACGTTCCCCCCCTTTTTTTTGGGGGGGCTTATTTGCATAGGTGTAATTTGAGAAAACGTTGAGGGTGGGGGTAGGATCAATAATTTGGAAAAAATTTTACGATGTAATTTGAGAAAACGGTAGATCTCTCCAAACAGTTTGAAAATTTGCTTCCATATGTGTAATTTGAGAAAACGTTGAGGGTGGGGGACCAATTTGCTAAAATACTAGAAACGGCTGAAAATTCGAAAAACGTTTTATATTGGGGACCCCCCCAAACGTTCCCCCCCCCTTTTTTTTGGGGGGGGGGCTTATTTCCATAGGTGTAATTTGAGAAAACGTTGAGGGTGGGGGTAGGATCAATAATTTGGAAAAAATTTTACGATGTAATTTGAGAAAACGTTGAGGGTGGGGGTAGGATCAATAATTTGGAAAAATTTTTACATTATGGTTGTATCAGAAAATTCGAATCGTACTTTGAGAAAACGTTGAGGGTGGGGGTAGATCGGAGGGGCTTGTTTCCATATGTGTAATTTGAGAAAACGTTGAGGGTGGGGGACCAATTTGCTAACATACTAGAAACGGCTGAAAATTCGAAAAACGTTTTATATTTTGCTAGTTCCCAGAGGTCTTTGGGGGGGGCTTGTTTCCATATGTGTAATTTGAGAAAACGTTGAGGGTGGGGGCCCAATTTGCTAAAATACTAGAAACGGCTGAAAATTCGAAAAACAGAGGTCTTTGGGGGGGCTTGTTTCCAGATGTGTAATTTGAGAAAACGTTGAGGGGGGCCCCCCAAACGTTGAGGGCCCCCCCAAACGTTGAGGGGGATCCCCCCCCAAACGTTGACGCCCCCCCTTTCACTTAAATTTCGTGCGTACTTTTTTTCTGTGATTTTTCTTATGATTTTTCTATATTTTTGAAGAATAACGAATTTTGCGTATAAAGTGGCGCTTGGTCATTTTTTGAAAATTTTTTCTAAAATTTTGGCCTAAAATCGCTTTAAAACGGTGCAAAAACGCCTAAAACGTTAAGAACAAGCCTTATTTTGATGAAAAAAGGGCTAAATTACAGAAAATTTTGCATTTTTGGCCATTTTTTGAATTTTCTGAGGTCCGAATTTTGGGGGGGGGGTTCGGGGGGGGTACTCCCCATCACATTTCGGGGGTCGACCACCAAATTTCCGAAGTTTACCCCCCCCCAACCAAAATTTCCAGGGAAACTATTGGTCCCCCTCCCACGAAACAAATTCTAAAATTAAATTACGTACGTTAATCCTCTTTTGGTTTTTTTCTTGTGTTTTCAAACAAACTAAATTTCGTGCGTACTTCCTTTCTGTGATCCCCCCTTCCGCAAAAATTAAATTTGCGTATTTAATCTTTCTGTGACCCCCCCCTTCCGCAAAAATTAAATTTGCGTATTTAATAAAATAAAATTAAATTTTGCGTAATTTTAATAAAAACACCATTAAATTAATTTCCGTCCCCTAAAAAGTTATGGGGTGGCAAAAATTTCTTACGGGGTGTCCTCTCCCCCCAAAAAATCTAAACTTAAATTATGTACATAATTCCTATTTTGGATTTTATCCTGTATATTAAAGTTAATTTTGCGGCAAAAATTTCTTACGGGGTGCCTCTTCCCACCAATCAAAGTCTAAAATTAAATTACGTACGTAATTCCTCTTTTGGTTTTTTCCTGTATTTTCAAAACAAACTAAATTTCGTGCGTACTTCCTTTCTGTGATTTTTCTCTATTTTAAAAAATAACGAATTTTGCGTATAAAGTGGGGCATTTTTAAAAATTCCTGTAGGATGTATCTGGAGGATGTTCTTAAGGAGGATGTGGTCCTCCTCCCAAGACAATATTAAATTTTACGTATAAAATGCGTAATTTTAGTAAAAATACATTAATTTTACGTGTGTTCTTATGGAGGATGTGGTCCTCCCCCTCCCCTAAAAAGTTATGGGGTGGCAAAAATTTCTTACGGGGTGTCCTCTCCCCCCCCCAAAAAACTCTAAACTTAAATTACGTAGATAATTCTTATTTTGGATTTTATCCTGTATATTAAATTTAATTTTGCGGCAAATATTTCTTACGGGGTGCCCCCTCCCACGAAACAAAGTCTAAAATTAAAATACGTACGTAATTCCTTTTTTGGTTTTTCCTGTATTTTTAAAACAAACTAAATTTCGTCCGTACTTCCCTTCTGTGATACCCCCCCCTTCCGCAAAAATTAAATTTGCGTATTTAATCTTTCTGTGATTAGCCCCCCCCCCTTCCGCAAAAATTAAATTTGCGTATTTAATAAAATAAAATTATATTTTGCGTAATTTTAATAAAAACACCATTAAATTAATTTCCCTCCCCTAAAAAGTTATGGGGTGGCAAAAATTTCTGACGGGGTGTCCCCTCCCCCCCCAAAATCTAAACTTAAATTACGTACATAATTGCTATTTTGGATTTTATCCTGTATATTAAAGTTAATTTTGCGGCAAAAATTTCTTACAGGGTGCCCCCTCCCACGAAACAAAGTCTAAAATTAAATTACGTACGTAATTCCTCTTTTGGTATTTTCCTGTATTTTCAAAACAAACTAAATTTCGTGCGTACTTCCCTTCTGTGATTTTTCTCTATTTTGAAAAATAACGAATTTTGTGTATAAAGTGGGGCTCCCCCATAATTTAATTTTGCGTATTTAATAAAAATAATATTAAATGTTGCGTAATTTTAATAAACACAGTATTAAATTTTGCGTATAAAATGCGTAATTTTAGTAATGCGTATAAAATGCGTAATTTTAGTAAAAATAAATTAATTTTGCGTGTGTTCTTAAGGAGGATGTAGTCCTCCCCCCTCCCCTAAAAAGTTGTGGGGTGGCAAAAATTTCTTACGGGGTGTCCCCTCCCCCCCCCCCAAAAAACTCTAAACTTAAATTACGTAGATAATTCCTATTTTGGATTTTATCCTGTATATTAAAGTTAATTTTGCGGCAAAAATTTCTTACGGGGTGCCTCTTCCCACCAATCAAAGTCTAAAATTAAATTACGTACGTAATTCCTTTTTTGGTTTTTCCTGTATTTTTAAAACAAACTAAATTTCGTGCGTACTTCCTTTCTGTGATTGTTATCTATTTTGAAAAATAACGAATTTTGAGTATAAAGTGGGGCTTCCCCAAAATTTAGTTTTGCGTATTTGATACAATTAAATTAAATTTTGCGTAATTTTAATAAAAACAACATTAAAGTTTGCGTATAAAGTGTGTAATTTTAGTAAAAATAAATTAATTTTGTTTGTGTTTCTATGGAGGATGTTCTTAAGTAGGATGTTGTCCTCCCCCTCTCCCCTAAAAAGTTATAGGGTGGCAAAAATATCTTACGGGGTGTCCTCTCCCCCCAAAAAATCTAAACTTAAATTATGTACATAATTCCTATTTTGGATTTTATCCTGTATATTAAAGTTAATTTTGCGGCAAAAATTTCTTACGGGGTGCCTCTTCCCACCAATCAAAGTCTAAAATTAAATTACGTACGTAATTCCTCTTTTGGTTTTTTCCTGTATTTTCAAAACAAACTAAATTTCGTGCGTACTTCCTTTCTGTGATTTTTCTCTATTTTAAAAAATAACGAATTTTGCGTATAAAGTGGGGCATTTTTAAAAATTCCTGTAGGATGTATCTGGAGGATGTTCTTAAGGAGGATGTGGTCCTCCTCCCAAGACAATATTAAATTTTACGTATAAAATGCGTAATTTTAGTAAAAATACATTAATTTTACGTGTGTTCTTATGGAGGATGTGGTCCTCCCCCTCCCCTAAAAAGTTATGGGGTGGCAAAAATTTCTTACGGGGTGTCCTCTCCCCCCCCCAAAAAACTCTAAACTTAAATTACGTAGATAATTCTTATTTTGGATTTTATCCTGTATATTAAATTTAATTTTGCGGCAAATATTTCTTACGGGGTGCCCCCTCCCACGAAACAAAGTCTAAAATTAAAATACGTACGTAATTCCTTTTTTGGTTTTTCCTGTATTTTTAAAACAAACTAAATTTCGTCCGTACTTCCCTTCTGTGATACCCCCCCCCCCCTTCCGCAAAAATTAAATTTGCGTATTTAATCTTTCTGTGATTAGCCCCCCCCCTTCCGCAAAAATTAAATTTGCGTATTTAATAAAATAAAATTATATTTTGCGTAATTTTAATAAAAACACCATTAAATTAATTTCCCTCCCCTAAAAAGTTATGGGGTGGCAAAAATTTCTGACGGGGTGTCCCCTCCCCCCCCCCCAAAATCTAAACTTAAATTACGTACATAATTGCTATTTTGGATTTTATCCTGTATATTAAATTTAATTTTGCGGCAAATATTTCTTACGGGGTGCCCCCTCCCACGAAACAAAGTCTAAAATTAAATTACGTACGTAATTCCTTTTTTGGTTTTTCTGCATGTTTTTAAAACAAACTAAATTTCGTCCGTACTTCCCTTCTGTGATACCCCCTTCCACAAAAATTAAATTTGCGTATTTAATCTTTCTGTGATTAGGCCCCCCCCTTCCGCAAAGATTAAATGTGCGTATTTAATAAAATAAAATTATATTTTGCGTAATTTTAATAAAAACACCATTAAATTAATTTCCCTCCCCTAAAAAGTTATGGGGTGGCAAAAATTTCTGACGGGGTGTCCCCTCCCCCCCCCCTCAAATCTAAACTTAAATTACGTACATAATTGCTATTTTGGATTTTATCCTGTATATTAAAGTTAATTTTGCGGCAAAAATTTCTTACAGGGTGCCCCCTCCCACGAAACAAAGTCTAAAATTAAATTACGTACGTAATTCCTCTTTTGGTATTTTCCTGTATTTTCAAAACAAACTAAATTTCGTGCGTACTTCCCTTCTGTGATTTTTCTCTATTTTAAAAAATAACGAATTTTGCGTATAAAGTGGGGCATTTTTAAAAATTCCTGTAGGATGTATATGGAGGATGTTCTTAAGGAGGATGTGGTCCTCCTTCCAAGACAATATTAAATTTTACGTATAAAATGCGTAATTTTAGTAAAAATACATTAATTTTACGTGTGTTCTTATGGAGGATGTGGTCCTCCCCCCTCCCCTAAAAAGTTATGGGGTGGCAAAAATTTCTTACGGGGTGTCCCCTCCCCCCCCCAAAAAACTCTAAACTTAAATTACGTAGATAATTCCTATTTTGGTTTTATCCTGTATATTAAATTTAATTTTGCGGCAAAAATTTCTTACGGGGTGCCCACTCCCACGACACAAAGTCTAAAATTAAAATACGTACGTAATTCCTTTTTTGGTTTTTCCTGTATTTTCAAAACAAACTAAATTTCGTCCGTACTTCCCTTCTGTGATACCCCCCCTTCCGCAAAATTAAATTTGCGTATTTAATCTTTCTGTGATTAGCCCCCCCCCCTTCCGCAAAAATTAAATTTGCGTATTTAATAAAATAAAATTATATTTTGCGTAATTTTAATAAAAACACCATTAAATTAATTTCCCTCCCCTAAAAAGTTATGGGGTGGCAAAAATTTCTTACGGGGTGTCCCTCCCCCCCCCAAAATCTAAACTTAAATTACGTACATAATTGCTATTTTGGATTTTATCCTGTATATTAAAGTTAATTTTGCGGCAAAAATTTCTTACGGGGTGCCCCCTCCCACGAAACAAAGTCTAAAATTAAATTACGTACGTAATTCCTCTTTTGGTATTTTCCTGTATTTTCAAAACAAACTAAATTTCGTGCGTACTTCCCTTCTGTGATTTTTCTCTATTTTGAAAAATAACGAATTTTGAGTATAAAGTGGGGCTTCCCCAAAATTTAGTTTTGCGTATTTAATAGAATTAAATTAAAGTTTGCGTAATTTTAATAAAAACAGTATTAAATTTTGCGTATAAAATGCGTAATTTTAGTAATGCGTATAAAATGCGTAATTTTAGTAAAAATAAATTAATTTTGCGTGTGTTCTTAAGGAGGATGTGGTCCTCCCCCCTCCCCTAAAAAGTTGTGGGGTGGCAAAAATTTCTTACGTGGTGCCCCCTCCCCCCCCCCCCAAAAAATCTAAAATTAAAATACGTACATAATTCCTATGTTTGATTTTACCTTGTATATTAAATTTTATTTTGCGTAAATAAATTTAATTTTGCGGCAAAAATTTCTTACGGGGTGCCCCCTCCCCCCCCAAAAAAATCTAAAATTAAATTACGTACATAATTCCTATTTTGGATTTTACCTTGTATATTAAATTTTATTTTGCGTAAATAAATTTAATTTTGCGGCAAAAATTTCTTACGGGGTGCCCTCTCCCCCCAAACAAAGTTTAAAATTAAATTACGTACGTAGTTCCTGTTTTGGTTTTTTCCTGTATGCTCAAAACAAACTAAATTTCGTGCGTATATACTTCCTTTTTGTGACTTTTCTCTATTTTGAAAGCTAACGAAATTACGTGCGTATCAGTATATATATATATATGTATATATATATATATATATATATATAATACGAGATTATGTAGATACTTTTCAACTTTTAATAAAAATAAATTTAATTTTGCGTAAAAACTGGTGGGGTGGAAAAAAGTATTTTTGTACTTCGCTTGGAGGGGGTTTACTTTTATTCTTTTTAATTTTATTTACAGTGTTATAACAGTGCATATGATGTCTGGATCCTCTAAAGGTTACGTGGACTACGTGGTGAAAGACATTTTGGCGAAATATGTGACGTAAAAGTCCGTAGATATAAAGTAGAGTGGGAAGAATCTTTAGTTCAAGGAAAGTATTTGGATGCAGAACATAAAAATCTGGTTTACGGTAAATATTTAAATATTTTGTATATTTCGTTTGAAGGACAGTTCTAAATTTGTAATTTAAATTCGTAATGTCTATACATTAAATTTGGTTTACGAATGTTTATCAGTGTTCATTTTAGATTCTAATAGAGTTTTATTAACATAATAATTGTATGTTATGTTTATGTTTGTAATGGAATGAATTTCTGTTAGTTTAACACAACAGGTGCTAGCTAAAACGAGACAGTGACAAGAATTTTTGTCATTAATGTACAATTTATTTTTCAATGTTTCAGAGTATGAACTCCAGCAGGCAATTGATGCTGGGATTGTTCCTGCTGACGATGAACGCATCTCAACGCTGAAACAAAGCTCACTGGTGGAAGAGAAAGACAATCCTTTGGCTGAGTGTACTAATCTGTTCGCTGTGAAGTGCATTACTGAGAAGCATGTCGTAGGATCAGTGGTGGAATACAAAGTCAAATGGGCAAACACATGGATGGACGCTGATGATTTAGATGGAGCGAAAGATTTGATTCATGGTACATATAATTTACTACAAGTTTTCTTCTGTGTGCTAAGTTTGCATATATTTACGTATATATATATATGTATATATAAGTAACAGAAATGCTCCGCACAAAAGGGCATAATATGTGTGTTGGGCCTATATATATACATGTATCAAGAGTCCCATGTATGCTCGTATATATACGGTTGAGAAAGGCATAAATCCAACACAGCAACTCTTGGAGGACGGTGCCATGTCAAAGTTCTTCAGCTCACTTAGGGCTTTCATTTGATACCAAATTTGACCACTTTTGAAGAATTTTATTTTCGACCACTTGACCCCCCCACCCGACTGACACTCCCGACGGCAAAGTGGAACTAACACAGCAAAATAGGTACGTCGGACGGCAAAACGGATACCGGGAATGAGCTGGGTGCACTAAAAAACCCCTATAGACAAAGTTTTGAGAGGCCAGGTAAAGCCTACTATCGACGTCCAGCAAGCGGTTTCTGACTTGACCCTCCGACTGCAAAGTGGAACCAGCCCAGCAAGATGGGTGGGTCTGACGGTAAAACCGACTGCGGGAATTGACTCTCCCTGCCAGAAAACCGTTGTATGGAAGATTTGAGCTTTCAAAGTTAAATAGATAGCGAGAAATTTCGATTTTTCATTTTTCGAATTCTCGCCATTTTTGACGGGCCCCTGTGGTCGCTAAGGAAGTGATAGAGAAACGCAACCTGGACCGTTAGTTAGTTCCATATATGTAATTTCTGAATATAAAAAGAAATCAGCTCCAGCTCGTAACGGTCGACCTGAGCGACGACCACAAAAATGGTCACTTTTCGCTATGAGCCGAATTTGCGGCGCCACTGCGGCGCTGTGGCGCTGCTGCGGCGAAAAAAAAGTTGTGATTCTTAAATTCTTTAGAGGGTACTACTAGACCCCATAGCCCTTTAGGTTGGCCCACCGCTGCAGATCACGTGAAAGCGGCAAACATTATATACAATACAACCATCAAATAGGAGAAACCGGGAAAAAAACATCGCCGCCATAACCGGTCCAGGGTGCAACTTTTTAACGGTAAGTGATACAGGGCTGAAACTCCACAGATATACTAAACTCGATGTGCTCTACAATTTGCGCATGAAATCTGCGCAGAATCTATGCAGAATTTTGTGCAGCTTCTGCGCAGCTTATTTTACACTGTCTCCAGCCGCTTTATATATATATATATATATATATATATATATATATATATATATATATATATATATATATATATATATATATATACATACATACATATATTCACGGAAAGAGTGACCGTTGTCGGCATTTCAAAAAAAAAACTGAGTGATTTTAGTAAATTTAGCTTATATTTGTGGACCTTAAGCTTAAGCATATTTTGCAACAGCTTTCATTAACCAAGTCGTTCACAAAATAAACTCTAATTTTGATTTTTAGATGCCGACTTCTGCAGTGGTAGCATTATGAGCAATGCTTACTTATTATGTGTTACACGCAGTCCTATTGATTTTACCTCACTATGCTGTCCCCAGAAAATGGGAAGTGTACGTGGTACACCCTACACCCCTTGTGCATTTTAACATAGTTTTTCTATAGAATAAAAATAAACCTATAGGTTTAGAAACATAAACTGAAACAATCATTAAATGGTGAATGGATAATTATAATCCTATACATTTATCGTATTATAATAAACAGTGGTCCAAACACAAGAAAAAACGCCCATGAACGTTGTTTCGATGGATGTGCGCTTTTTGGAGTTCTCTGGTCAAATGCGTGCTTTTAAAAATTAAAAATTTCCAGATCCTGCATGATTGGGGGGCAACGAACAGCTTTGCCCAACTTCTTCAGAAAGACCTACCTGTTGACATATGCTTAGCTAACATATCAAGGTTAAATAGTCCGTAGTGGGCAGTGATATATCTAACACACATCAGTGCTAACTGCACGAAAGTGGGACTTTTGGAGACGAAAAGTAGATTTTTGAAAAGTTTTTCTGAACTCTGGTGGATTAACGGTTTGACCAATTCTGAAACTTTTCGCCACAAATGTTAACTGTTACTAGTGCTAAATAATAAAAGTATTCCGGCTTTCGAGCGTTGCTTCCTTTTTCAGCTATAACAGCTCAAAGTTTGAAATTTACATAAAGTTGCGATGTGACCGTACTTCGTTTTCGATCTAATAAACGTGACAGACCTATAATATTCAACTTTTTCCAAATATTTATTTTCTTCATGAATACCCCAGCCTGTCCTGTGTCAGTTTGGAGGTTTTGGTTTTCTGGTCTAAAAAG